>WOFM01002331.1:0-19305 GCA_011428145.1 Ericerus pela
CAGACGTGAAAATCTCGTATATAAAGAAAGAGCTGTTAATACTCTCGAAAGAATTGCGATGGCATTTGAGGCATTTGTCAAAAAAATGTAATGAATCTATGCAATTTGATTTTGATTCATAATCTATTTTTCATCAAAAGATAGTTCCAGCATTGATTGACCAATCACAGAGCTTGTAGCGATGTTCGTCATTCATGTGATATACATCTACATCGTCATTTGGTAGTGTCGTCTTTGTTTGTCAATGCATTTCTTCGAAATTCATTCATGCGTGTTGGTGCTTGTGGCGAGAAATCTAACTTTGGGAAATTTCTGAAAAATACTAGGTTTGTTAACAGATTTTATTTATTAACATTTTAATTTGTACGTGAAGATGTTATTCCTTTTGTTATTGTTATAGATCATCTTAAAATGAATAATCCTCCTCATCATGGTGTTCCACATGCATTGTGGAGGCGTTACATGGCGGAATTAATGGAACGTAATCCGAGGCAACCTAATGCTGTCCTAGCTGCAGTACCTCATCAACAAGCATCACTCGATCAGGGACAACCAGTAGAAATAGAGGAACGACAACCAGAAATCGATGATAGACAACCAGAGATTGATGAACCACAACTTGAACATGAGAAGCAACACAATGCTCGAGAACACGGTGATAGATTAGTTGAACGCAGAGAATTGAATGAAAGGTAAGAATTCGATATAATTTTGAGTAAAATGTTGTGTCCTCTTTACCATAACACAACCCATCGAATTTAGCGATGGGATCCGTTGAAATTGATAATTTGTTGCCAGTGATTATATTATATTAAAACGCATTAGTATAATATTATAAGGACAAAAATGTTGTAGATTCCCATTGATTGTGTCGTATTGCGTTTGTGCTCGGTTCCAATGAATACATTGTCAAATTGTAACTATCTGTTTGTTTGTTTATTGTTTCATAGACTGCATCTCACAGATAACAAAAATGGACCACCAGAAGTTCGACTACCTGAAGAAATACCTGAGGGTAGACAGTTAGATCAAAAGTAACACTTCGATTATTATTCATCATATTTTGTTTATGTCATTATTTCTAATTTTTTTCTTTCGATTTCTATGTGCAGACCACCAAATCCTTTGCCAAATGCTGCAAATCCGTACGTGTGGCCTGAATTGGCGCATGTTACGTGTATAAACTGGGGGTTCAAGGGACATCAAAATACTCAATGTCCCTACCCAGGTCGTTGCTGCTACAGATGTAAAGAATTTGGCCACATTGCTCGTGATTGTCAGCAGTACACGAGTGACAGGTAAAAATTTGTTAATTATTTTCTTACTTCATCAATATTATTTGTCACAGTTTTTAATTATATTATTCATTTCAGAAGAAATTTGTGTACCAACTGCGGCTTCCACGGACACCAATATCGGAATTGTCCCACTGGTGAAAAGGTATGTTATACCTGTCACCAGAGGGGACACATTTCTGTTAAGTGTCCGACAAGAGGCAACAGCAGCAGCAGCAGTAGTAATAGTAGTAGACAACAAGAAGCAGCTAGACCACCAGAAGAAGTTCTTCAACCAGAAGAAGTTAGACAACCAGAAGAAATTAGACAACCTGAATTCAAACACGACAATGGTGGTTAAGTATATCGACAGCAGCAACAACAGGAGGCACGAGGTAGTGGTTAACAACCAGATAGAATATGTGTGATTTGTTTAGAAAATGAGAGGCAACTTTCATTAATTCTGTGTGGACATTTCTGCATCTGCGAAGACTGTTATTGTCATCTCGTAGAATTACATGATGGGGATGTACCGTGCCCTATCTGTAGGATGATAAGTCATGAGACCGATCGTATTTATTTATAATTCTCATGTATATATTAATAATTTTATTTTTTTGTAGAGTATATCTATTTTCATTTTATGTATTTCCAGTGTTTATTTTTTTCTAGTTTATTTTTATATGTCCATTTTCTTTTTTTTTGTGATATTCGTTGTTGTTTTGTTATATTCTTTTGTTGAATACATTTTTCTTTTCAAACATTATGTTATTTGTTTTGGATTAGTATTCAGAATAATTTCATTGGACAGGTACCAGTAGTAAAGTATACTGACAAGAAATCAATTGATGATAATTTCATTATAATTAATTGAAAATTAAATTTGTTATTTGTTATAAAAATTTGGAACATAAAATAATTTAGATGAAAAAAGAGATAGCATATATATGTATAATTTGATAAAGAAAATAACGACGAAAGGGAAAATAAAATTTCTTACTTTTTTTTCTGAAGACAGAAACAACCAAAAATTGAGAAAACAACTGATACAAATGGATATAAGTATATGTTTGCATGTGTCGCAACACCTAAAATCATGATGAAGTTGGTAATCCTATGTGTACCTCACCGAATCAATCAAGTAGAATAAAAACGTATAAAAAATTAACTAATTTCTTTGGAACATAAAAGCCCATTCACACCTTCACTTTTTGTAGTGCTAGAATATTCGTTCAATAGAATGTCAGTACAAAGTGACAATAGAATATGAAAAATAATAAATATTTTATGAATCAAACTGATATTCGATAACCTATATACCCATAATATTCATACAACTTTTGTCAACAACAATTTTAAAAGAAAAATGACATTTATTACACATTTTGATTGTACAATAATTTTGTAAATACACCGATAAATATTGACATCATTTATGGCATCTTCATTATAAAACAACATCATCTGACTATCGACGCCGATATTATTACGAAAAATAAAATACATATATTTAAAACAAGGAAATATCACATCAGTCACATTGTCAAATATTGTCTCACTGTCTAATATCATTGAGTAATCCCATTTCTAAAGCTAACTGATTTCAAAATGCTCTACCCTCTTCATTTGTTGCACTACCTTGAGTTAATATTTGTTCTTGTTCTGGTGCTACAATCATATGTTGCTGCAAATACACTGCACCTTCTGCCTCAAACCGAGGATGTAACGTATCAGAAGAATTGGTTAAACAAATATTATGTAGAACACACGCAGCTATAATAGAAGCTGGTATGAGGTCTGTGCGAGACATATTGAGATCCTTAAAATTATGAAATATACCAAAAAATAAAGCGAATGTACGTTCGATTACTTGTCGCATCTTAGCATGTTGATGATTGAAGTTTCGCTGCCATTGAGTGAAATTACTTCCCTCTCGATATGGTGGTACACAAAAAGGTTTTGGCTCGTAAGCTTTATCACCTATAATATATTCATGAGTCAAAAAATAATTGGAAGGATTATCAACAATGACCTTATAAATTTCTAATTGTCTAAATATTCTAGTATCTGACACTGAACTCAGATATCCAGCAAAACAATTGATGAACTGACGACTATCATCACATATTGCTTGTAATGTAATCCCATAGAAATATTTCTGATTAATGTAAACTTGTGCATTATCTGATGGTGCCTTGATTTTTACGTAGGTGCCATCAATAGCTCCGATAACGCCTTCGAAACCACCCATACGTTTGAATTTTTGTGATTTGATCTGCCTCCTCTCCAAATTTGGCCAGGAAATAATTGTTGGCGCCAAATAGTTGAGAGCATGTAAGACAGGCAAAAAGCAGGCATGTAATGTTCCTTTTGATAAATCAAATGAACATGCAACATATCTGTCATCAAAAAAACGGTAACTTCAGTTAGTATTATCAATTAAAACTTTAAAAATATATGATTTACAAAGATTTTTACCTGAAACTATCTGAAGTTGCAAACAACCACAGTACTGCCAATAACTGCTTCCTTGGACATGTACTCAGGCGACCAACTGTCCGTTTTCTGGCCAATTTCGATGAAAGTTTATTTAAAAGCCATTCAAACGCATTTACCGATAATCAAAAATGAGATTGAAATTCAGTGTCAGTAAATCTTGGTACAGTATACTCAGCAAATGATTGTATTCGTGATATTTGGGCACCAGTTTGTTTCATCTTTTTTTGTCTCCTGGGACGCTCCTCATTTGAGGAATCTTCATCATCTAAATAAATACACAAAATCTTCTTAATTCATATAAATAAAACACATATCACCTACTAATCATAATGCATTTACCTGCGTCAGATGATGAAAGAAGGAAGTCTTTATAAAATTTCACTGTACTTCGCACAATGGCAGTCACTATAATTTTTAAATGCTCATCCATCTTTTAATAACTTATAATAAAATTCACTGATACGATTAACTGAGCATTAAAAAATGTTCATAATATTTAATGGGTAAAATATGAATTTGTGCGTAATATGTGTAAATAAACAAAATATCCCATGTGATAAGAAATTGATATTTCCAAAATTTAAAATTGACAACCAATTTCATCACCCGGGGTAACAATGTGAACCATCTCTGGACCAGAGTGATGGTTGTCCATGCCCACCATCAACTGAGGTGAATTTTTGAACGCGGTAAGTGTGACAATCACGATCAACCGTTTGTATGGGTGGAGTCAGGGGTGAATTTCCGAACGGATAGTTTTTTGATTTTCGATGTTGTTTTCATTTGGAGTGAATTTCTGAACGCCCTCCAGTGAACTAAAAGTTTGTTGGTCAAATTATTTCTGAATCAGGAAATCAGTGCTACCACAGGCAAAGCATGAAAACATATTATTTATTTTTTATTTACAGGTTATGCATATGTGTAAACAAATAATGTACTATGATGAGGTTATGACTTACGTGGGATTGTCTCCCAACAAAATTTTTGGAGAATCTTATCTATATACCTAGAAGTTTCTACAAAGATGATTACACCATCTTAGTCATTGCATCATTGTCAGTCTGTATATATTTATTCAACAATAAACCCATTATCCGTTACAATACCTCATTATTTTCCAATAGTTATGCAAGTAAATTTGCAATTTTTGTTGGGATATGATTCCCTCACTCCCTCACAAACGCATAACCTGAACCTTGACTAACACTGTATGTAATACTTTTCTAACATTTAACCTTTTCACATGTGGCGACACTGATCGCCGGCATAATCTTTTTCCACCACTGCTTGATGGAGAATGTTCTCCACTCGTCAGTCATTGTACTAACGTTGTGAATAAATCATTTACAAAGATGATAATCCGTTTTTATCTTTTCCACATCAAAAGATCATAACTCACCTCAATATGGTAGGCAGAGCATAAGATTGGAAAAGAAGTGCAAGTAATTAAAATGTGTTGATCGTGTAATTAATTAAAAGTTTGTTTTTATTGTTTCACGCAAAGTGAAAAAAGGCTTAGTGCCGTGTGATACCTCCACGCAAAGTGGAAGGAAAAGTTGTAAAATTCGTGAACGCAAGTTCGTTTCAGTGATATAAAACTAAAAATCCTGAAAAGTTGAAAGTTTTAAAATTTGAGTGAATCGAAAATAAAATTTGAATTCAAAGAAAACGATGGTAAACCTTTGGGCGTCAGTAGAAAATGAAAAAGTTGGGAAAGCAGATCAAAAGATTTCTGTGGTTCGACAAATCAATCTACAAAGTTAAAAATAGTTGGTAACTGCTCATGCTGTGTTTCGGAGAGTAAAGTGGAATGAGAGAAACCGAAAATTCAGAAACTCCTACGTAGAATCATCGAAGTTTGGTGTCAACCAGGTATGAAAGTAGCAGAAAATATCGGAAACAACTACGAAAGTGAACGAAAAAAATATAAGATAAGTAAAAAATTTAAATTAATTAATTATTATTTCGTGTGATTTTGTCCAAAAATTGACCAAAAAATCAAAATTTCAATAACTTAAACTTAAAATTTAGTATATTTTCGCGTATATTCTCGACCAAAATCCAAGTACAGTCAAAACTTGAAAGGTGGATTCAATTATCCTTTCAGACTTTATCTTGTTGGTCGAAAATTGCAGAAATAGGAAATCTTTGTTGGATGAGCTTCATCGAATCCAACAATAGAAAACCTGAATAAATGAACATTAACCTTGGTGACAAACTTTTTCATGATCACAAACAATAAAATATATTTTCAATAGTTGAAGGTTAATAGATTATTTTCCTTTTCAGCATTAATCTCTTTCATAATTTCAATGAATAATTTTGACTTGACATTTAATTTATGTTTTAACGTGTTAAATAGAATCCTTTTCGTTCTGGAACACAACCCCAAGTATTAATTAAATCGAATTTGAATATTTTTGGCGATAAAGTCCAAAGTAAAGAGTACACTCATACATCTGAAACAACGGCGGAGAGATCACCTCATCTTTGGCAGAATATAATTAGTAAGAATAATTTTAGAATATTGAATAATTATTAGATATTGTACTTTGATATATTTCATTTGCATTCCCTATCGAGTGGTTGAGACCGTGTTACCCTCTAGATTTAAGCTCTCGTGTTTCTGAGGTAGGATTCAAATTCTTCACACTTTCAAAATTAAAATAATGTCACGATTCGATACTAAAAAAGTCTTTGATGGGAGGAATTATGATGCCTGGAGGACCACAATGGTCTCGACACTTTATGCAGAGGGATTGTATCCCATTATGCATGATGTCGAAACCAAAGTGCTATTTTGGGACTTGAATTAAATAATTTTCTAAACCCTGACCCAGGAAATGCAAGTCCAGCTAATCAAATGGCATATTTTCGTAATCAAGAAAAGGGAAAAGCACTAATTTATCAGGGACTTAATAATGAACTCATTGAACGAGTAAAAGACTTAAAAACAATAAATCAGATATTAAAAGTTTTGGACGAAAGATATAAGAATTGCACTCAGGTGACATATATTAATGCGAAACAAGCTTTCCAAAGATTAAAATTTAACAGTGAAGGCAATATGCGAAGTTACTTAGATGTTTTCTCGAGATCTGCTCAAAAAATAAGGGACTGTGGAAGACCTCTGGACAAACAAGAAGAGATAGAATAACTCTTAATATCGTTAAATATGGATTATGACATGACAAGGCTGGAGTTCAATACACTAAGTCAGGACCAAAAAATAATTGAAACACTCCATGCCATGTTAATCGAAAGGTCTGATAGGTTATATGACGAGAAGAAGTCAAGATATAATAATAATAAATTTCGTAATTTCAGCCAAAATAATGAATGTCAAAGATTTCAATATGGAGGAAATTACAATAGATACAATAATACTAATAGAAATCAGAACCACAGTCAGAATATAGATCTGGGGAAAATGACATATAATAATAATAATCAACAATTAAAGATGTCTCAGAATAATAATAATACATATGAAAATAAAAAATATAATAATAATCAAAATCAAAACACTTTGCCAAGTTCGAATATTCTAGTATGCTTTAAGTGTCATGGCAAAGGACACATAGCAACGGTATTTCGGTCAAATAAAGAGGGTATAAAACCCCAAGATAAATTAGATGGTCCTGCACAAAACACAAGATATGGACGAAACAACAACCATAATAATAATAATAATAATAATAATAATAATAAAAATAAAAAAGAAAATGACGTTCAGTGGTCCATGATGCTGAGATATAAGAATCTTGATTTGAAAATAAACACAAACAATAATAAACTAATAAATTTAATTACATCTAAAGAAAAAAAACAAGAGTCAGACTCAAATTATGTCCCTCTTACTAAAAGAATTATGTTAGATGGTGGAGCTGTTGCTCATGTAATTTCAGATTTATCAAAATTATCCAACCCCATAATGTTGGAAAAGCTTATCAAACTGGAGTGTGCTATCCAGGACACACTACTAATTGCCACACATATAGGTACCATGTTCATCAGAGTGGAAAACTCAGAGAGAAACCAAACAGTCATAAGACTCAAAAACGTACATTATGTACCATCTTTAAATGTAGATCTAATGTCAGGGATAAAAATAACAGAAAATAGAGCACTTGGCATAGACCAAAATTTATCTGCAGCACACATATATGTCCGAGGTACGGACGAAGTCATTTTTTCAGCCCCAAAAATAAGAGGCGTGTACATGGTCAAGTACAAAATTGTACCTAAGTCCATAGTTAATATTGTAGAAAACCAAAATAAATTAAATAAAATATGTCCTTATAATAACGAATCAAACAAATTAGCATGTATGCCCAATATAAATTCCCAAGATGAATGGATGGAATATGAAATAGAAGAAGAAGTAATAGAGGAAAGTCAGGAGGAGAATGAAGAGAATGAAGAGAATATTAATAATAAAACACAAAACAACACAATTAATAATAATAAAGAACAAAATAATATAATAAACCCTAATGATATAAATGATAATAATAATCCACAACAAAATGAAGTGAAGGATGATGGAAATGAAATGAATGAGAATATAGGAACAAACATAAATAATAATATAATAAATGATAATAATATAATAAGTGACACGCAGGAGTCTAATGAGAATACAGAAACTACAAAACTAGACAAAAAACTGATATGGCATAGGAGATTAGGACACCTGTCAGGAAAAAACTTAAAGTTCTTGACAGAGGTCTCAAGAGGTATTCCAAATGGAATTACTTTTTGTGATGACGAGTTCAGTCTTTGTAAAGTGTGTGTAAAAGCCAACTCTAGAAGATTAGGGCATAATGGAACTCGCACACGACCTGAAAGGAAACTTGAGCTCGTTTCATCAGATACAATGGGCCCCTTCTCACCAGGCATATATGGTGAAAAATATGTTTTAATTTTCGTGAACCATGCTACAAAATACACTTTTGTCTCCACTATTGAAAAAAAATCCATGGTTTTTGAAGAATTTAAAAAATTATATATGAAGTTAAAATCAAAATTCCAGGATCACCCTATAGCCACGTTAAGATGTGACAATGCTAGGGAATACCTTGACTCAAATATGAAATCATTTTGTGAGAACAACGGCGTAAACCTTGAGCCAGTCATTCCGTATTCACCAGAGTTGAATGCAGTGGCCAAAAGGCAGAACCAAACAATTATGGCTAGGACGAGGGCTATGCTGTTCAACTCTGATTTAGATTTCAGTTTTTGGTCATTGGCTGTTGTGATGGCTGTTTATATAACAAACAGGAGCCCAACTAGGGCCAATAAAGACAACAAAACCCCTTTTGAAATGTTTTACAGCACAAAGCCGGACTTGTCTAATATGAGAGTTTTTGGGTCTCTTGCTCACAGGCACATCCCCATAGAGGTCCGTCAACAACAAGCCACTAAAAATAAAAGAAAAAGTGCCAATATAGAACATCCAAAACTAACCCAAAGGTCTGACAAAGGAATTTTCATAGGGTATACCAATAGTGGGTACTGTATAAGGGACCCATTAATGGAGAAATCGCATGTCACTTGCGATGTCAGATTTGATGAAACGAGGAATATAAAACAAATAAATAATATATACGATAATAATAAAGAAAATATACAAAATAATGATAATATCGTAGATATTCCAGTAATCCTAAATTTATTTAAATCACGATATAAAAATTACATTGAGGACCATATCCCTCAGAAATGGGAGGATGTTGAAAACAACCCCTTTAAGGAAGAATGGCTTCAAGCCATCACAGACAAGTTGAATTCACTATCTGATATGGGTATTTGGGAAGTCGTCCCAAAGGAAAGGAATGTGAGGTTGGTAGACACAAAGTGGTGTTTCACCACAAAACCCAACAACCTAGGCATTTACATACTGAAAGCTAGATTAGTTGCGAGGGGTTTTAAGGATCTCACTCACTATTCCTTGACCGAAACATATGCCCCGGTAGTCCAATACTGGTTAATCAGATGGATACTGTCAATTACCAATAAATACGGTTTAAATATTACACAATTCGATATAAAAACAGCTTTTTTAAACTCACAGAAAGCATACCCAATATTCATATCTTCCCCAAAGGGATGCCAATTAGGCGAAAATAAATGCCTGAAACTTATAAAATCCATATATGGACTTAAAACTTCGTCGAAAAGCTGGTATGACCTGTTGAATTCAACAATAGTTCAAGCTGGCTTCACCCAGTTGAAAATCAACAGATGTTTATACATTAGACAGGATAATACTGGTGCAATGGCACTCTTAATAGTCTATGTGGATGACATGTTGTTGGCAAGTAACCACAACGAGTGGACACAAGACTTAATAAACACATTCAATAAATGTTTCACACTAAAATTAGAAAATAATCCTACTTTTTTTGTTGGATTTGAAATAAATCGTGACATACCACGAAAACAAATTATACTTACACAATATAGATATATTGATAAGATTCTCCGGAAGTTTGGAATGTCCGAATGTAATCCATCTTCCACACCCATGGAGACTGGGCTCAAACTCAATAAACCGACAAATGGAATTGACAATACCGAATATAGGGCTATGATTGGGAATTTGCTATATGTGGCAAGACTTGCCTGCCCGGACATTGCTTTTGCCGTAAACTACTTATACCATTTTCAGACATCCTCTAATAATGAAATTAAAAACTATGTTTGTCGTATCATTAGGTACCTCAAAACTACACGAGATTTCTCTCTAGTCCTCCACTTCGACCAAACTCACATAAAAGCATTTGTTGATGCGTCGTATGCACCCAACGTAGATGACTCACCCATAGACATAAATAACTTGGAGAAAGGGTGCTCCACAACTGGCTTCATGATCTTTGTAAACGGAGACTTGCTAAATTGGGCCGTTCATCGGCAACACACGGTTGCAACTTCATCAACTGCAGCCGAGTTAATTGCATTGAATGATGCACTTGACAACATCTATGTGATCTGGAGACTTATGGAAAGCGTTTTCTCTGTAACCGACCCAGTGCAGGCGTATGAGGACAATATATCTGCATCCCGCATTGCATCTGGGGGAGGCCAGAAACGATCCAGGTCTCTCGCGATCAAATGCTACGCCTTGTTGGAGGCCTTCCATCAAAAATTGATAAATTTCAATGATGTTAGGTCACCTGATCAAGTTGCCGACATATTAACTAAAGCACTTGATCGGAACACCTTTCAGAATATCATTACGAGAATCCTCCAGGCAAGTCAACTTTTTGGCCAATAGTCTTCATTGACATAACCTTTCAAAATTTTTGATATTTGGTTTTGGACTGCGGATGGGCGTCGGTCTTTTAGCACCTATCGTAAACCGAGTGGTCCAAATTTCATTTTCACAAACTTACATCACATAATTTACAATAGGTTACCCGTCGCTGCTCTGCTTCTCTTACTGGCATCAGCATCCCCTAATAAACTCAATTGATTCCAACAATAGCATATTTATTCAAACCCCACACAATTAATTATAAGGATATAGATAATAATATTTTTTCTTCTACAGCTGACGATGAGGAGATATTGATATTATAGTGAGACAAATATAAAAGAACGTGGTGTTTCCCGTTTGTCGCCATTAGCCGAATGACATAGTTCGTTATTTCTTGTAACAAACTTGTCTGGGTTGTCTGTGTTTGTGTAAGTTGGTAACGTTTGATAAGTCTGTTCTACTGACGTCATAGAGTTGATCAATGACGTCAGTGAGATAACAATATTGTGTCACATTATCGTTATCGAATCGTGTACGACACCGTCGTTCACGATACTCGGGGTGGGGGGGAGTCTCAGTCTATCCCATTTTCCCTTCCGTGTAGAAGTCATCGGGAATTGTCTATTATTTGTCTTGGTTTGTTTGTTTTTGTTTTGTTTTTTTTGTTTTTTTTGTAGGTTTGCTGTGTGGTGGTTAATGTGTTTGATGTCTGTGATGGTTAATATGTTTGTTGTCTGTGAATTGTTTATTAATGTTGTAATGAATAAATAACAAGATATACAATTAGAAACTCTTTATTTTATATACGAAAATAACAATGCTTATTAATTATAGAAACAATAATACATATATAAGGTTTAGGAATGTTTGTTATCACATATTTTGATCGAATGTTTGATTTGACTCTAAGGAACATTTATTTGTTAAATTTTGTTGGGATACGATTCCCTCACTACCTCACGAACACATAACTGTACATTAATCAACACTGTGTGTAACCAATAACATTTATTCTTTTTACATGTGGCGACACTGATCGCCAGCATAATATTCTTTTCCGCCACTGCTCGACGGAGAATGTTCTCCGCTCGTCAGTTGTTATACTAAAGTCGTAAATAAACCTTTTTATTGATAAATGTCCGTGCTTCTTTTTCGTTGGATGAAAAGATCGAAACTCACCTCAACATGGTAGCCAGAGCTGTGGACCAACGGAAATAAGTACGAAATGTGAAATGCGTTCATAGAAATCGTGAATTTAATTAAAAAGTAAAAGTTTATGTGTCATGAAAAAGTAAAAATTTTTGTATTGTGTAAAACCTCCACGCAAAGTGGATGGATAATTAAAAGTTCGTAAGCGCAAAGTTCGAGTCCAGTGATCGAAGGAAGTATCCTGGAAGAGTCAAAAGAAGCGTTGAATCAAATGAATCAAAGGTAAAAATTAAAATTGATGAAAACGTCAGTGAAATCGTGGGCGCCGAGTAAAACGTCAAAGTCGAGAGTTTGGTGTAAGCAGATCAGGTACGAAAGGATCTTGTGGTTTGGAAAACCGGCTTGCAGAGTCAAAAACGGCTGGCAATTATTCGTGTTGTGTTCCGGGAAGGAAGTTCAGCTCAAGAAATCGAAAGTCTGAAAACTGCAGAGTCAAAAATCAAAGTCAACGTCGGCGCAGAGGACCCAAGAAGAGGAAAATTACGAAAACCGTATAAAGATAAGTAAAAAATCTGAATAATTAATTACTAATCGGTGTGATTTTTGCCTCAAAATTAATCATAAAAGTTTGAAATTCCATTAAAGTAACGTAAAAAGTTTGAAATATTTTCCTGTTGACACTTAACCAAAATCAGAGGAAAGTTGAAACCTGAAAGATTCACTGGTAACCTTTCAGACTTTATCTCGTTGGTCGAAAGTGGTCGAAATAGGGAAATATTTAGTGAAAAAGATACACTCTGAATAACAAAAGAAAATTATTGAACATTATTGGTTTTGACTGACAGTTCATTCCTGTCCACAATCTGTATAGAGGTTTTCAAATTGACAATAGATAACGAATTATCTTTCCTTTCAGCTTCAAACTCTTGTATTTTGTTGAATAATTTTCCATTGAAATTTAATCTACGTTTTAACCTATTCAACAGAATTATTTTCGATCCGGAACCAGAACAAAACTTTAAAATATTTCGAATTAAAAGACATTTCGGCGACATATTAACAGAGAGCCCCTGAATTGAAGACAAATCAAAAACAACGGCGGAGAGATCGACTCATCGTCAGCGGCAGATTGCGTGAGATCTAATAAAAAACGTTCATTAATTATTAAGATTTATGACATAACATTTTGACTTGCATTCCGGATCGAGCGGTTGAGACCGTGTTTGCATAATCGTGCGGTTGAGACTGTGTTACCCCCTAGAATTAAGCTCTCGTGTTTCTGAGGTAGGAATATTAAACCCCGAAAATAATAATTGAACAAGATGTCACGATTCGACACAAAGAAGGTTTTCGATGGGAGAAATTACGACGCCTGGAGGACCATGATGGTCTCCACACTTTACGCGGAGGGATTGTACCCGATTATGCACGATACAGAAACGGAAGTACTTTTTTTAGGATTAGAGTTAAATAATTTTTTAAACCCTGAGTCTAGTAACGCCAACCCAGCAAATCGAATGACATATTTCCGAAATCAGGAAAAGGGAAAGGCACTCATATACCAGGGTCTTAACAACGAACTAATAGAAAGAGTAAAGGACCTTAAAACTATAAACCAAATTTTGAAAGTACTTGACGAGAGATATAAAAGCTGTACTCAGGTCACGTACATTAATGCAAAACAAACATTTCAAAGACTAAAATTTTATAGCGATGGGAACATGAGAAGCTATTTGGATGTTTTCTCAAGGGCAGCCCAAAAAATAAGGGATTGTGGAAAAAATTTGGACAGACAGGAGGAAATAGAACAGCTCCTAATCTCGTTAAACATGGACTACGATATGACTAGGCTGGAGTTTAATACGTTAAGTCAGGACCAGAAAACAATTGAGACACTCCATGCCATGTTAATAGAAAGGTCGGATAGGCTTTATGACGAAAAAAAGTCAAAATATAATAATAATAATAAATTCCGTAACTTCACAAATAATAATAAAAACCAAAGATTTCCATATGGAGGAAGTTACAATAGATATAACCACACAAATAGAAGTCAAAATTCAGATCAGGGAAACGTAAAGTATAATAATAATCAACAGAAAGAAACACCACAAAACAATAATAATTATGAAAATAAGAAATATGAAAACAATCAAAATCATAACACTTTGCCAAATTCAAATACGATAGTTTGTTTTAAGTGCCATGGCAAAGGGCACATAGCCAAAGTATGTCCGTCAAATAAAGAGGGTGCAATACCCCAAAATAAATTAGATGGTCCTGCACAAAACACGAGATACGGGCGAAATAACACTAATAATAATAATAATAAAAACAAAAAAGAAAACGATGTTCAGTGGTCGATGATGATCAGATACAAAAATCAAGAAACAAACAACAATTCGAATAACAAATTAATAAGTCTGATAACGTCGAAAGACACAAAACAGGAGTCAAATCCTAATTATATTCCCCTAACGAAAAGAATTATGTTAGACGGTGGAGCTGTTGCCCATGTAACATCAGACCTGTCAAAACTGTCCAACCCAACAATGCTTGAAAAACCAATTGAGTTAGAATGTGCCATCCAAGATACTCTCTTAATAGCAACCCACATAGGTACAATGTTCATTAGAGTGGAAAACTCTGAACGAGAACAAAAAGTAATAAGACTGAAGAACGTACACTATGTCCCATCACTAAACGTAGACCTGATGTCAGGAATAAAAATAACTGAAAATAGGGCATTGGGAATAGACCAAAATTTCTCGGCGGCACATATATATGTCAGAGGAACAAATGAAGTACTTTTCTCAGCCCCAAAAATAAAGGGGGTATACATGGTCAAATACGAGATAGTGCCGGAATCTACAGTCAATCTAATAGAAAGTGAAGATGAAATTAATAAAATATGTCCTTATCAAAACGAATCAAATAAATTGGCATGTATGCCAAATATAAATCCCCAAGACGAATGGATGGAATATGAAATAGAAGAGGAGATAATCGAGGAAAGTCAGGAGGAAAGTGAAGATAAGAGAGAGAATGCAACTAATAACATGGAGAACAATAATATAATAATAAGTCAAAATGACGATAAAAATAATAATCAAACCCAAAATAGGGAAATCAACGAGGAGAATGAAGAAACGAATGAGGACATAAATCCAAACGATAATAATAACACAGTAGATTATGAAATTGCAAATAATAACCAAGAATCGAATGAAAGTAAAGGGGATTTAAAAATAGAAAAAAATATGATATGGCACAGGAGATTGGGACATCTATCGGGAAAAAATTTGAGGTTTTTAACCAAAGTATCAAGAGGTATTCCTAATGGAATAACATTCCGAGACGATGAATTCAGTATGTGTGAGATATGTGTAAAGGCTAATTCGAAAAGATTAGGGCACAATAGCACAAGGACCCGGCCTGATAGGAAACTGGAACTCATTTCATCGGATACAATGGGCCCCTTTTCACCGGGTATATATGGTGAGAAGTATGTATTAATATTTGTAGACCACGCCACAAAATACACCTTCGTCTCCACCATAGAAAAAAAATCAATGGTGTGTGAAGAATTCAAAAAATTATACATGAAAATGAAGTCAAAATTTCCGGATTATCCCATTGCCACACTAAGATGTGACAATGCAAAAGAATATCTAGATTCAAATATGAAAACATTTTGCAAGGAAAACGGCGTAAGTCTCGAGCCTGTAGTTCCGTATTCACCAGAGCTAAATGCAATGGCTGAAAGACAGAACCAAACAATAATGGCTAGAACAAGAGCTATGCTGTTTGACTCCGAATTGGACTTTAAATTTTGGTCACTGGCAGTTCTGACGGCGGTATATGTCATAAATAGGAGCCCAACAAGGGCAAACAAAGAAAATAAAACCCCTTTTGAAATGCTTTACGGCATAAAGCCGGACTTATCAAACATGAGAGTTTTCGGGTCTCTGGCCTATAGACATATTCCCATGGAAGTTCGCCAACAACAAGCCACAAAAAATAAAAAGAAGAAAACAAATTCCGAACATCCGAAACTCACACAAAGGGCAGACAAGGGGGTATTTGTGGGATACACAAGTAGTGGATACTGCATAAGAGACCCAATAATTGACAAATCACATGTAACTTGTGATGTCAGGTTCGATGAAATGAGGAACATAATAAACATCGATAAAACAAATAATAATATAACAGAAAAACCCCTAATACTAAACGTATGTAAACAAAGAAATAGGTATTACATAGAGGACCACATCCCTCAAAAATGGGAGTACGTGGAAAACAATCAATTTAAAACAGATTGGCAAAAAGCCATAACCGACGAGTTGAAATCATTGTCTGATATGGGTGTGTGGGAGGTCATTCCCAAGGAAAAGAATGTGAGATTGGTAGATACCAAGTGGTGCTTCACCACAAAACCCGATAATCAAGGCATCCACAGGCCAAAAGCTAGATTGGTTGCAAGGGGTTTTAAGGACCTTACTCACTACTCCTTAACTGAAACGTATGCCCCGGTGGTACAGTATTGGCTTATAAGATGGACGTTATCCATCACAAATAAATATAATTTAAACATCATACAATTTGACATAAAAACGGCCTTTCTTAATTCAGAAATAAAATACCCCATATACATATCTAATCCAAAAGGATGCCAACTAGGGGAAAATAATTGCCTAAGACTAATTAAGTCAATATATGGACTAAAGACGTCTTCTAAAAGTTGGTACGACTTACTAAATTCGACAATAGTACAAGCTGGATTTCTTCAATCAAAAATAGACAGGTGTTTATACACAAAACAAAATAACAACGGTGCAATGGCATTTCTAATAGTCTACGTGGATGACATGTTATTGGCTAGCAACCACGACGAGTGGACACGGGACCTAATAAATGCATTTAATAAAAACTTTACATTGAAAATAGAAATGAATCCAACGTTCTTTGTCGGGTTTGAAATAAGTCGAGACATCCCGAGGAAGCAAATAACATTAACACAAAATAGGTACATAGATAAAATTTTACAAAAATTTGGTATGACGGAATGTAATCCGACAACCACACCTATGGAAACAGGCCTTAAAATAAATAAGCCAACAAATGGTAGGGATGACACCGAATACAGGGCCATGATAGGGAATTTGCTGTATGTAGCGAGACTGACCCGCCCGGACATTGCATTCGCCGTCAATTACTTGTCACGTTTTCAAAAATCCTCTAACAGTGAAACTAAAAATTATGTCCGTCGAATTATTAGGTACCTTAAAACAACAAGGGACTTCTCTCTTGTGTTTCACTCAGATCAGACTCAAATTAAAGCATTTGTCGATGCGTCGTATGCACCCGACGTAGACGACTCACCCATAAATATAGAAAACTTGGAGAAAGGGTGCTCCACAACAGGCTATATGATTTTCGCAAACGGAGACTTGTTAAACTGGGCCGTTCACCGGCAAAACTTAGTTGCAACCTCGTCAACTGCAGCTGAACTAATTGCGTTGAATGACGCACTTGACGACATATACGTGATCTGGAGACTCACTGAGAGCGTTTTTTCTGTAACCGACTCAGTGCAGGTGTACGAGGATAATATATCCGCATCACGCATTGCATCTGGGGGAGGCCAGAAACGCTCCAGGTCTTTAGCGATCAAATGTTATGCAGTTTTGGAAGCCTTCCAAAATAAACTAATTACGTTTAACGATATTAGGTCGTCCGATCAAGTTGCGGATATTTTAACGAAGGCACTTGATCGAAAAACGTACCAAAATATTGTCACGAAGATACTCCGAACAAGTCAACCTTTCGGCAAATAGTCTTAATTGACTCAACCTGCAAAATTTTTTGTTTTTGGTTTTGGACTGCGGATGGGCGTCGGTCTTTTAGCGCCTATCGTAAACCGAGTGGTCCATATGTTGTTTCACCACTCACTTCACAATTTTTCAATAGGTTCCCCGTCGCTGCTCTGCCTCTCTTATTGGCATCAGCATCCCCTGATATATACCATTGATTCCAACAATAGTAAATTTATATGAAAATACACAATTAATTATAAGGATATATATATACATAGTAATATTATCTCCCTACAGCTGACGATGAGGAGACATTGATCTCTCCGACACGTTTTTATATACGTTAAGTAGAAAAATCACACAATATTTATAAGATGTGACACTAGAACATAAGGTTCAACATATACCTCATGTTAATATTTACACGATTTATTTAAGATATAACAATGCATGAACGCATAAACATTTATTAGACAATACCATACTAGTCAACGACACACACAAATTTTTTTTAATTTTAGTTTATTTTTACCATTTTAATAGCAACTTTATATGACAATTACATGTAATAATCTTGACTGCTTTTGCTTATTTCTTATTTATATTTTTGTTGTTTAATACATGCAATATGTAACACCTATTCATTTATATGTCCGTTCGTCCGTTTTGAATCGCAGGGGGGTGTTGGGATACGATTCCCTCACTACCTCACGAACACATAACTGTACATTAATCAACACTGTGTGTAACCAATAACATTTATTCTTTTTACATGTGGCGACACTGATCGCCAGCATAATATTCTTTTCCGCCACTGCTCGACGGAGAATGTTCTCCGCTCGTCAGTCGTTATACTAAAGTCGTAAATAAACCTTTTTATTGATAAATGTCCGTGCTTCTTTTTCGTTGGATGAAAAGATCGAAACTCACCTCAACAAATTTATTTAATCTATTGGTAAATGTTGAGATCTGCCTTCTTCTCCTGTTGTTTGAAGGTCTATTATCACAGTTAGTTTCCATTTTGAAGTTTTATGATCACAGCTAGTTTCTTGTATGGTGATTCATGTTCGGCGTCATGCTTCTGATGTTATTCTATTCTGGTTTGTCTCTTTCATTTAGGTATATTTGTGATTCTGTGAAAAGAAGAAAATGTATTATTTTTATATAATTATTGTTTGTTAATAAACACGTCAACTGCATCATTTCCTTCTGAGAGGATAAAAGATGGTTGGCTAGTGTTTATATTTGTTGGTTTGTTACGTGTCACCTGCTTCTCCAATCTTTATATTGGTTCCACAGTGGG
>WOFM01002336.1:0-62083 GCA_011428145.1 Ericerus pela
CTGCTAGGACATTCTCTATGGGAGGAGCTGTGTCCATAAGCAGCTCCTCTTCGATCCGTTCCAGCTCTGTTTTCTGTTTGGGAATTTGCTGAGTTTTTGAAGGCTCAGCAATTTTCCAAACAGTCTGGGAGGTTGTGGATTTGCAGAAAGTGGTTGGTAGCAACATCAGGGTAAGGTTACAGGAAAGAGAGAGCCAAAAATATTGTTTAGAAAACACGTCCAAGTTATTAGACAGTTCTAAAATGGGTGAATTTACTGCAGTTTTTGATTTACCATTACACTTCCCTTTTAGCTTTTTTGTATCTTCTTATCAAGTCGTAGAGTTGATAGCGCTTAAAATTCTCGGCCGTATGCAAGTTTTCCGGTTAAGTTCTGATCAGTTTAAGCAAAGTTATGCCTGAAATAAACTCAGAGTGCATTTTTCAAATTTTACCACAAAGGAATCTCCGCTTGTGACATCACAACATTGAGATTATCTTTGTTATGACAATAAACGCACGTTGCGATGTTTATTTCATTTCACACGTGGGTTTGTTTATTCCTATCTTTTTCTTTTTGTTGGCGTTCCTTGTTTGCTTATTTCCAGAGTTTCTTTTGTCTCACAGAATTCCGATTTTCGTCACTTATTTTTTAGCGGGTTTATTCTTACGTACCGGATATTACTTTTTTGGGAGTATATCTTTATTTGCTTCGCATTAACCTCTCAGACTTGCGATAAGGATGGGAATTTTTGTATTTTTTACTACCTCGTGGCCTGTCTCTCTTTTGTGGGCATATGGGGACCTCCGGATCGAATATTTTTGTGGTAACATCGTCCGAGAATTTGACAGACTTTTTTATTTCTGTTTTTCATGTTTCTACTAATTGTGAGTTTATTGTTTCATATTTTTCGACAGTTTCTTCTGTGTTTGTTTGTGAATCCGTCTGGATATTTTCTGGGTTATTCCTTGGTAACCTCTTTATTCTTTTATCGTCGCTTACCATGTATGCAGGCTTCAATCTGTCGATTGAAATTGTTTGAGGTTTGCCTGCAATGAGTATCACAAAGTTTTTCTCATCCTGTGATACTACTTTGTAAGGACTGGCATATGGTTTTTTTAGCGCAGATCTTATTTTCTCATCTCTAACAAATACATGTGAAGTATTGGCCAAATGTTTCAAGATGTAAATCTTTGGCTGGCCATGACGAGCTGCCTGTTTTAGAAAATTATTGGCGTCATTTCCTATATTTTGCACCATTATTTTGGGGCTAACTTCCTTTGATTCTGTGAAGAAGTCCCCTGGAAGGCGTAGCTCTTCGCCAAATGCTAATTGCGCTGCAGAATTACCGGTTTCCGTTTGTAGGGCAGATCAAAGTCCTAAGAGGATGGTAGGAAGTACTTCTATCCATCTCTTTGTATCATGTGACATGATAGAGGCTTTGAGTGCTCCATGCCATCTCTCGATTTTGCCATTGGCTTGAGGATGGTAAGCTGTGGTATGACTGTATTGAACACCAAGCTTATTTGATAACTCTTGAAAGAGCGAGCTCTCAAATTGGCAACCTTGGTCTGTAATTATGGTTTCGGGTACACCATACCTCACAATCCAGGTATCGTATAACCTGGCAGCTACAGTTGGAGCTGTCATCTCATGTAGAGGAAATGTTTCTAGCCATCTTGTTGCCCTGTCTATTATTGTTAACAGGTATCTGTGTCCTTGAGATGGTGGCAATGGGCCTACCAAGTCCATATGTACTGTTTTAAACCCCTTTGTTTGTTTGAAGGATTTGAGGGGCGAACAAGTGTGTCTTCCTGCTTTGAATTCTTGACAGTTCAGGCAACTGCGAGCCCATTTGTTGTAGTCAGACTTCATTCGTGGCCATACAAACCTTGCCAAAATTAAATTAGCACTACATTTTGGCCCAGCATGTGACAGATTATATGTACACTGTTGAAAGCCAACTTGCAATATTTTACCGATAGAAATGGCCTATTCTTATCTGTACTCATGTCACATGTTAATAAGACATCAGTACTGGGAATTTTTCGCTGTCTCAATTTGAGAGTAGTATCATCGTTCGATAACAATTCTTGCAATTTTGCATCCTTAAGCTGTGCTTTAGCTATTTCAGCATAAGGCAATTGGACAGGAGCCGAGATAGTTTTGATTCTACTCAAGGCATCAGCTGGAGTGTTACGTTCTCCACTTATATACTGAATGTCGGTAGTCAATTGACCAATATAGTCTAATTGTCGTGCTTTTCTCAGGCAATGCTGGTGCTGCTTTTTGTGTGAAGGCATATGTTAGGGGTTTATGTTCAGTATACACAGAAAAACATCTACCCTCTAATTGGTGCCTGAAATGCTTCAACGCAGCAAAAATTCTGAGCAATTCCCTATCATACATGCTATAGTTCTTTTCTGTTTTTGAGAGCTTCCTTGAGAAGAAAGTTAGTGGTAACTTCTTGTTGTGTTTATCCAATTGGTACAAGGTTGCACCAATAGCAAAATCTGAGGCATCGGTACTCATGCATAATGGCAGACTTTTGTCTGTTAGAGCCAATAGAGTTGCATTTGCCAGTGTATCTTTGATTTTCTCAAAGGCCTGTTTGGCTTCTTCATTCCAGTCGAGTGGAGTTTTATCTTTCTTTTTACTTGTTTTAATTAGTGCAAACAGCTTACTTTGTTCGGCTGCTGCATTCTTCATGCAACGTCTATAGAAGTTCACCATCACCGAGAAACGCCTAAGTTAAGCGACATTTGAAAGTTTTGGGAAATTCAGTATTGGCTCTACCTTGGTCTTTGGACTAGTGTCTCGCCGTAAATTTGTTTCTAGGACCAGTCATGTGATTTGTGTTTGTGTACCATGTTTCTGTGTATTTGGTTTGTGTCTGTGTGGGTGCATGTCTTGGTTAACGTAATTTTCATAGTTTACGTTTGTTTCCATTCTTTACTTTTTTTTTCTATACTGTTCAATTACTCAGAAATTTTTTTCGAGTGTTATCATTAATAAATTATTTCCCAATTTTAATTTGAAAAAATTTATAGTCAACCAGGAAAAAATGGTAAGTTAATTGTGACCTTTTGTCAATTTTGGCCATTTTCTAACTCAAATGTATATTGTATTTGTTAGTTTAAAGAACGATTGATAGTTACTTTGGCTGATCCTGCAATAAAGGAAGAAGATGAATGGAACAGATTTTGTATAGGAAATCTCAATTGAGAAATTACCGAGTGAGTTTATTTATTGAATGTATGCCTCTGTTCCAGCTACTTGAAAATCTATGCCCTTGTATTATGGTGAGGTTCAGATGAAAATTACAATTTTTGTTAATACTGCCAAATGGTGCACTTGCTGATTTAAGGTGATAAGGTGATGTCTGTTAAAAAAATTATTGTTCTCTGATTTGTTTTCAATATTTTCACCTTTGGTGTTTTCAAAATTGACTAAAATAAAGATTAGTCAATGAAACAAAAGTGAACGTCATTTACCATATAGAATTGCCATTAAATGAACATGGACAAATTTGCTTCGATTCATCGGTGAATTTGTGTTAATTCAACTGTGTTAATTCGTCTACAAATCTTAAGAGAAGGCAAGAACAAATTCCCTTTGATTCGTCGACAAATCAAAGGGAATTCATCCTCACATTCTTCTAGATTCGTTGATAACTTAATCCCACTAAATTGACAGGAATAAATTCTCTTCGATCTATGTGCATTTAATGGCATCAATTTGTTAACAAATCAAAGGGAATTTGTCGATGAATTGAGGCCATTAAATGCACATAAATTAATGCAGTTAAACGCATCCAAATTTCCTTCAATTTGTATGCACTTAACGGTTGATTTGTCGACAAATTCCCTTCGATTCATCGAAAAATCAATATCGTTAAATGCCCACGAATTAATGCTGTTTAACGCACAGGAATTAAAGCAAATCTGATTCTAGAAACAAATGAAATATATTTAAATTTTGTTCTTTCAGAAATCAGGTCTTTGCTATCAACAATATTGAGAATATAAATGTTTGATTATAATAACCATCCGTAGCATGTAAGATAATTTTATCCCTTTCAATTTTTGTAGTGACTCTTTGGGATCAAGCGAACAATCGATTTCCAGTACTACTTAAAACTATTAGTCCGACGCTGACCACCTCTCAAGATACAATTACACTATAGAAAGTGGATTATTGGCATAACAACGAAGGTTCGTATTTGAGAATCTGCTATCGCATTTTTAACCCAATATCATACTAATTAATTTTTACTCATTCTCAAAATCTATTCTTCAAGGTACATAATTATTTTTTTACTGTTGGAATAAATGGCAATCCTCAACAAGGAGCCAGAGGTATTAGTAGAGCAGTTGCTGAATGGATCATCAGGGACAAATCATTGCACGACTTACAGTACAGTTCCAGTCAACTTGTTATCAGTAAGTTGAGTTGAAAAATATGTTTTATGGAAGTTTAACTGGGGTTTAAAACAGAGTTAAGTAAATTCCCATCATTGATGGGTTAACTCAGTGTTAGATTAAATTTGGTTATTGTATTTTTCTTCGCTAGTTCTTAAATTCTGGATGTTATCAATTATCATCAACAAATATCAGTAATGATTACCGCTTGAATATAAAGTTTTCAGAGTTCTTGTCTAGATTCGTATGGAAAGTGCGGAAGTAGATTCATATTGTTTTCTCCTCTGGTAATTTAATTGACTTTTGTTTTCATCATGGCGATGAACAAAAAATTAACTTGATTGAATCATGGACTATTTTTTACTACAAGTAAGTTTGTTTCATACCTATATAATGATACTTCAAAATCTTGCAAAAAGCCGGTATATTTTCTGATTCATTTTTTCTGTAAATTGAATCTAAATTAATAGTACTATAATTCCAGATAGTTAAGGACTAGGACTTGAACTTGATCGATGAAGACGATAATTTAACTGATGATGAAGACTTCACGGAGTCCACACTTCTTTTGGCCTTTTCACAAACACGTAAAATTATTCAAACCCGACCTGATCATTCTGATAAATGGTGAGATGATACATTTATTAATAGTTTTCGATTATTTAAACCCACTGTACATTTTCTTGTTGATAAAATAAGGAATTCCATATCCTTACCAATGAATTGGTTTGTATTTCAATCATACATTATTTTTTTTTGTTTGATTTTCAAATTTACAAAAATATTAATTTAATTGGAATACAAGTAATGAAATTTAAATGGTAGCACCTTACTCATTGTGTTTGCCTGAAGGAAAATATCCAAACTATCTTTTGTTTTATATAATTTACAGTAGAAAGTCATTCGAATTGCTGAATAATGAAAGAATGAAATGAATCAATTCTTACTTATTTTGAAGAAAATTAATCAGATTACAGCAAACCCCTATGTAATATTATATCAATATTAATTATTTTTATCCCTTCATGAATTTTTGTGCCATAGGAATAATTTTGTTTCACTGGAGCTGAAGGTGTTATTCACCCTATAATATTACGCATCTGCATCGTTGGTTATTACTTGAAGTGACTGGGAATACATAAATCAACTGGCAGTAGAATAATTTGTCTTGTGTCGCAACATGTAGCTATGCTAAGGCCAAAATTTGTTAATTTTCAGGGTAATGACGATGAGATTCTCAAACTGTGTAAGATTTTTTCAATATTACAAAATTACCCAATTGTGTTAATGTAGTTTCTGGTACTCTGACCAAAATTTGGTCTCCCAAGGGAATGATGCTGAAGTTTATCGTATTGGAAAGTAATTTTTTAGTTTGATGTCATGGCAATTTATGATTTAGAATTAAAAATTGAAAATGTAGTTTGCTGTTGGCCAGCTTGCTCTCACAACTCCACTGTGATTATTAAACATTCGAGTATAAGAAGAAAATTTGAAGCTAACCAAGTGGGTGATAGTTTGTTAGTAGGCAATGCAGGTTATACACTAACGCAAAAGTTGTAAAAGTTTCATTTTAAGAGCTTGGTGATGTGGTTAACTTCACATTATCCATTTTCCAGAAACATGAAGAATTGTGAGAAATATAAAGTGCAATGATGAATACTTTGATAAAATTGTTCAGTTGAATTGCTAAATTCATCAATTAATAAGAAATAAAAAAATGCTATCGTGAATATTTCAATATTGTTATGATAACTGATAATTTCTTTAATAATTTAAAAAGGTACTTACTGAACTAAAGACTAACAAGAATTTTTCAAATAAGACAAGTAAAATATAAACTATAATTTTCAATAGAACCAACTCTGTGGTAATTACAACTTTTTCATAAAAATTACTCAGAAAAACTACATAGATTATTTTTTTACAATGAATAGACATAGATATTAATATCGAGCGCAATTATGTTCGAACCTTGGTTGCAAAGAGCTGAAATTTTGCTGAGAAATTAATGTATATTTTCTGAAGTTTCTGTGAAAATTTCAATGAAATTGAATGATTAGTTCTCAAGATATTGCTTAAATACTATTATATTTTGAAATTCAATTTACTGATAGATTCAATCAGCATACTTGAGCCATTCAAGCAATATATCGAGAACTACACATTTGATTTCAGTGAAATTTTAAAAACTCTTCAGCAAACATACATTAATATCTGTAAAACTAATGGTTACAATTCTATCAGAATAATTATTCAGATTTCAACTTTCTCTAAATCTCAATATTATTTTAGAAAAAAGTAATTCCAGTATAAACCAACTATATTTTCTTTTTTTAATGATAGTTAATCAGTCTGTTCGTGTGACATGTAAACTGAATCATCATATAGCATTATCCAGTCTCCTGTGACCTCCAGCTTCACCTGCAGGACATGTTCCCATTCAGAACTTATGAGCTTAATGAATCTTGTTTTAAAACAGAGGTTATGTTACATGAGAATTTCGGATATACTGTGACGTCCGAAAACGAACGTACATCCCGAGTATAGGGAATGATATCACGATTCGAAGTATATCAATAAGTTTCGATTGATCGTAGAGTCGAAACCACAAACCAGCTCAAACAGTTAGGCCACCAGCCTACCAGCGATAGCTCCCAAGGCCTACGAAGTATGTAGGGCGAATTTATATAAGTGGAAAAAATAAGTTGGCCGACCCATTTTCACAGTTTACACTTTATTACAATCGAAAAGGTTACTTACAAGTATGGTAACTAATATCAGGTTGTGCAGGTTATACTTCACATCGCCTCATGGTTCTTGAAGTTTGGTGAACTATCAAATCTCGAGCGGATATTCGTCTTGAATTTGTAGGAATAATATCGCGAGTTATTTAAGTTTACTATTGATGTTCACATTCGAAAGTATCGGTGAAAACAATTTAAAAGGTGACTTGATGTCGTATAAAAGAGCTGTATTTTGTCGTGAATAATATTTCGTATTCACGACAAATGGAAAACTATCACGTCTAAAACGAGACTGACTGTTTACTCTTAGGCCAAAAATGTGAACAGTCAAGAGAGATAAAGATTGGTTCACCGATGATCAAATATCGTATTTCTACACGTCACCATATCGTTAAGTAGTAATTAATCAACGTGTCTTCGATGTTTCTTAGATTTGGGGAATTTATTTCCATTGGGGAATCGGCGTATTTCCCATTTATCTTATCGTTATTATAAACTTAGAATTTGAGAGCCGTTCCCTATCGTAATAGTAGTACAAGTTGATGGCGACGTGAGGGGAAGGCCACGGGTAATCAGATGTCACAACTCCCCCCTCCAAATTTCAAAGCGAGGGATCACCCACAGCCTTCGGACATTTGGTAACTTAGCTGAAAAAATATATAATAAGAAAAGCTTGGTCCATTGATTAAAGTACTCTGAGTTAGCAAAATGAAATATATTCGATAAAAAACAAACAAAAGGAAAAAGTTACGTCCGAAGAAACGAAAACAAAACATATACTTGAAAACAGTCAAAGGGACAACAGTAAAAAAAAATCAAACAAAACAATAGAGATATCAGTACACTAGTATATACCCAAGAAACGAGAAAACGATCGATATAGGCGAGAGAGAGGAAAAAAAAATAAGATAAGAAATAATACTAAGTCAAAAATAGGAACGTAATAGAGAATTAACAAAGAAATTTTCGAATCATTAACACACTAATATACAAATGAGGAACAAAGTATCGATCGACAAGAAAGGGAGGGTAACACAAATGTAGGAATAACTCAAAACAAGAGCCTCGACCCAAAAAGGAGTAAGATACAAATACTTCGAGGGAGCTTAGATTATTGCAACATATATATAAAAACAAGACGATGCGAGGGGTGTTTTTATGTCGATTAAAATATTGATATTTCGACTGGTGATAGAAGAGAGGTGTGACAAGATTTACAGCACTCTCCTTGGGAGCTCATATCGGTGTCAATAGGTCCGGTCATCCTTCACGAGGAAGATCTCTCCTTTCATTGGTTCTCCCTGTACAGCTAGGAGGTACTTCCTGGCGAACGGAGCGCCGAGGACCATCCTATTGATGTCAAGCATAGGATGTCTCACCATGTAGAAGGTTTCTTTGAATTTGACACCGGTCCGACTGATGAGGTTCATCGTAACGGTTTCGTTTGACTCCATCGTCTTTGGGACGGACCAGTCACACGTCCATATGGCTTGACTCGTTAATGTCAGTTGCTGACTGGCGGAGATTACTTTTTTATTCATGTACGACACCTGTGAGCTAGTGTCGAAACATAACATCTTCTCTTTGCCCACAAAAATCGTTTTTTCCATAATGAAGGTGACACAGAAAACCTTCGATATTACAGCCTTCATTTCACGGACCAACATGACCCTCACTTCGGTTCCGGGGCAATACTCGATTTCCTCCAGCAGTTCTTTTGGGAGCTCGTCGATGAGGACTGCGGGTGCAGGTTTGTTTTCTTCACTGTCATCCTTGATCCCAATGGGTTTCTCTATTGGGAGGACCGTTAATTCTTTAGATTCTTTTAGAATTTTTGGGATTTGTAGTAGCTAGTCTCTTACCTTTCTTTTGAAATTCGACGGTTCGTTTATTGTAACCAATTTGCCACTCCATGTTAGTCTCTGTCCGTCGTCGACGATCACGATCGGAACCCTCTGAAATTTATTACCTCCTGTTATATTTTCTTTTTTATCTTTAAGGGTTTTCTTTTTTCTCTGGGGTTCATTTTTGTCGAGATTATCCCCTTCTGTTTTTCTTTTTACCGATAATTTATCTCCCTTTTTTAATAGCAGTATTTTAATTTTCTCCTTTTGGGGCTGTATCGGAATTCGAGGAATTATAATGTCGCATTGGGGGAGGGTTTTGGAGTAATGGCTTGCATTATGCACGCTCACCTTATTCAATTCGGTGTTTAAACTGCGTCACTTCCGTCCTCAGTTTCTCGATCTCATCATTCTGGGTTTTCACGATTTCCTCCAGGATTTTCATTCCCTTGAGGATCTGGGCGCGTTCGTGGTCTTCGCTGTCAATGACTCTCTCCAGGAACTTTGCCTGGCCCTCGATAGCCGTTGACGTGGCCTCGTGGAAAGCCGCTCTCTCGGCTAGTGCCTTCGAGGTGACCGTCTGATTATGAGACACGATCCGTAGTTGGTCTCTCAACGATTTCAAAAACTGTTCGTTCTTGCCGGAGATATTGATAAATCGGACCTTGACCCTTTCGGCCACAATCGAAGATTCAGGCAAATTTTGCTCGGCCATTTCGACTAAATTAATACGAGAAGGCTTTTACTTTACAAGTTTACTATCTAATTATCTCATTACTGAATCTGAATTGATGTACTTACGTATCGATATTTGTTGAACGATGATGGTAATAATAATAATTGATAATAATAAAAAGGAAAACCACATTAATTTTCGGTGAAATTCGATACTTTACAAACTCGTTTTTTTTTTGTTTGTTGTGAGATCTACGTTGTTGTTTGATCAGGATTCCTGACCACTCCCCACCCCCAACCACGATGTCATCGATCAGTTGATGATCATCGGTGAGTTGATCGAATCAATGATTCGATGTCATGGTTGTTGAACTCTGCGACGAAGGGTGCAATGTTGACGTAAGTGAAATTATCTTATTTTGCAATCGAATTATCTTGTATTTATTTTGATTAATTTCTATTTTCAATTAATGAGATTTATTTTCGAGATGTTTTCGTTTCAGATTGGTAATGTTTTTTGATGGCGGATGGATTTTATCGTTTGAATTCATGTACATTTCGTTGAAGGATCTTTCCATCGGGCGTTCGGATTCGATAGCTTCCGTTTCCCTTCACCTCGATGATTTCACAGGGGCCGATGAATTTTGGGTTGAGTTTCGATGAGATTCCAACGGCTTTATCCGAAAGTGTATGATTTTTTGTGTAAATCATATCTCCAACCTTGAGATCGGTGAGATTTTTACTTTCGTTATTCTTTTTTCGCCTTGCGAGAGTTTTCTTTGTATTTTGTATCGCTTCTTCTAGGAACATTTTATATTCTTCGTCGGTTAATGGCATCGTTCTTCCTTTGTAATCAAATTTTACCTTTTCCATCAACGTTGCCGGCGGTATTCCAGTAGTAGCGTGCTCGATGTGGTTTAATCTACGCTCGATCTCGTCGATGTGTTGATACCAATTACTGTTTTTGGTCGGACATTTTATTCGAAGAACATCCCCGATGATTTTCATTTGTGTTTCGACCAGATTCGATGATGGCATATACGGCGATGTAAATCTAAGCTGGATTTTCAACTGTTTCCAGTGATCGATCCAATCTTTCGTTGTGAATTGGCTTCCATTATCGGACAGAATCGTTTCAGGTTTGCCATATTTTTCGATAAAACGATTCATTCTATCGATACAAACATTAACCGAAGCTTTGTTTATCGTGTATAGCTTCGTGAATTTGGAGAAGACGTCCATAACAACGAAGATTCAATTTACCTTTCCAAGTCCTGACGGTAATGGACCGTATAAATCGATGGACAACAATTGGCCAGGTTTGTCTGCGAAGATTGATAAGAAGGGACCTGACAATGTCGTGTTTGTATTTTTTGATCTTTTGCAGGTTTCACAGTCCGAGCAGAATAGCTCGACTTCGTACTTCGATCCAGGGCAATTGAAGAATTGTCGTACCAGCTCCAGTGTTTTCCGAGATCCTGGATGTGTAAACTCTCTATGGTAGAATTTAATCAACAATTCTCGGGTTGATTCAGGGGCGTATATTCTTTTATCACCATCACGATTCACATAATAGGTGATACCTTTTTCTTTCTCGACGCGAGGTGATCGTTTTTCGAGTTGACCCGTGATTTCTCTACTTTTCTTTTGCAGACTCGATATGTTGTTCATCAGCGACGATATGGTGATTGTGTTATCATCACCGATCAACATTAGTACAATCGGGAAGTTGGCATTTTGGTACACTACAGCTTCAAGCGGGGAATAGTATCTGCTCAAGGCATCGGCCGCGATGTTTTTACTCCCTGGTATGTGTTTGGTGGCTGTTATTGTGAATCTAGTGAGGAATGTTCTCCACCGTGCTACTCTTTGCAAAACGTCATCTTTTAAGCCTATGTGATACTGTAGGCAGCGACAGTCGGTTCGTATCCGAACTTTATAATCGGTAAGCATATAGAGATTTTTCTTCATTGTGTATATTATCGCTAACATGTCTTTTTCAAATGTAGGATAGTTCTTCTCGGATTTCTTCAATAATCTGCTTACCATCGATAGCACCTTCGGTTTTTCTTCTTCACTTTCGCTGAGGAATTGGACGACTATTCCCGAGATAGCAAAGTCGGAAGCGTCCGTGATCACGTAGAATGGGAGGTTCCAGTCCGGATGCGACTGTAGCAGGCACTTAACCATTTCTGATTTTACTTTTTCAAATGCTTCTTGGTGATTGTTGGTCCACTCAAACGCAACATGGTTTTTCAACAGGTTGCATAGCGGAGCAATTATGTCGGCATATCTCAGAACATGTCCTCGATAGTAGTTTGACACTCCAAGGAACGATTGAATTTCTTTTTTCATCGTCAGGGCTTTAAAGTTGTGAATGGCCTCTGCTTGTTTTGGGTCAGGCCATATTCCATCAGCGTCGATGACATACCCTAAGTATCGAGCTGTGTCTCGAAACCATGAACATTTTTCCAACTTCAATGTCATGTTGTATTTAACGAATCTATTGAGGACTAATTGAATGTGTTCCAGGTGTTCCTTGTGTGTTCGAGAGTGTATTAAGATATCATCGACATATACCGTAACACAATAATCGAGCCCACTCAGAATGATTCTCATAGCCGCCACGAAGGCTTGCATCGCATCTTTCAATCCAAAAATTATTTGATTCAAGACATACGGTTTTCCTTGAAATCGAAAAGCTATGTATTTTTGGGATTCTGGGGTCAACGGGATTTATAGAAACCCCCATCTCGCGTCCAGTTTCGTGAATACTCTCATCTTGGACAAGCTTAGTTTTATTGTTTCAATGGGCGGAACTGTATCTCCTCTCGTACCCATATATTGATTTATTTTCCGAACATCGAGGCAGGGGCGAATATCACTGTTTTCTTTTTTCATGTACGTTATCGGTGAGAAATATTGGCTTGACTGAGGGCTTATGATTCCCTGTATTTCCCAGTCGTCAAACAGTTCCTTTACTTTCGGAATCCAAGCCTTCGGAATTATCCTTTCCTTTTTGTCCATATTTTTGGTCTCCGGGGACATGTTTAGGGTATGCGTATAGGCTGCACATTTACCGATCCTTTCAGCGAAGGCTTCGTGGTTTCCTCGCAGGATGTCTCCGAATTCCTGAGCTATCTTGTTCGATATTTCTAGCTCCTTTAATATTTTCTCGATTTTGTTTTCGATCTCAAATGGAGTTTCGTCCATTGGTCCGATGTTTAGAATAGGTTCAACAGCACCAAACTGGACTCCTGGTATCTCAATTCATTTCAACCTATCACGTGGATCTACAAAATTGACTAACCGATATCTCACACTAGGTCTTCCGTCGTGTTCGTAGAGGAATTCTCGACTTAGTATAATCGGTGCATTTAAGCTCTTGTTTATATGGAGCGTCGTTGTCATCTCGATGTCATCCCCGTGCTTATCGACCATTAATCGTAGGTTTATCGATCCGTAAACTCGTATAGCAGGTTTTCCGACAGCATATCCCACCTTCTGCATCGGGCTGTTCACATGCATAAGGTACAAATTGGGACTATGTTTTTCGAGGAACTGAAGGAATTTCTTGGTTATCCAACTGTATGGGGAACCTTGATCAATATATGTCCTATAGGTATTTCTTGCCTTGCCCATGATACTGTTTATTATAAAGGGCGGAAACCACCGCCTTGTGTCGACAAAGTTGTTTTTGGATTCAACTTCCTCCAGGTCTGATTCGACATCGTCCATAATATGGAAGCAGAACGTCCTATATGGATCCTCTTCGTCGATTTGCTGGGGGTCATTGGCTTGTGATTGTTCGTGTTAACATTAGGACTCATTTTGTTGTCCTTTCAATCAACGTAGTCTGCAATCAGAGATGCTAAATTTTCGTCGATTAGATGTGTTTCTTCTTTGTTGTATCGAAGTGGGACTGCATAGATGGATCTTTTGTCTCCCGGGGTAACTGCCTTGTCTTTATTCTCGTTCTCGTACTTTCGAATAAAGATTCTTTCGATATCGAGAATATACACGTCCTTGAAGTCGGACTTAAGGTTCTAGATTCAGCTGTTGAATCTTCGAAGTCGAGATCTGTAGAACTGGTTATCGATCCTCATTGGATCTGGCAAAATCGTAGTGATGATTATTTTTTCAACTCGACATTTTCGTAATAACTGGTCGAGGAGATAGCGAAGTTTCGAGACAATCGTGTCTTTGTCCGCATCTGGATTCAGGATAAGTTCTTCTCCAAAACCGATAATTATACCGGTATTTTCTTTTGCAATACTCTGTATAATTTCTAGGAGAGGGCCCAATCGATTCAATTTCTCAAAACCCGCTGTCTTATCGATACTTAGGTTTTGGGCACTTGATAGACCACTATTCCTTAACCAACTTAGGATCGTGGGGTCACCGAAGATTTGGTACGTTTTCCACTCAGGTACTACAAATTTGTTCTTCATCACCGTTGTCGGTCTGTTTTTATCGTGTTTTTCGATAGGGCATCTTATGCGACCAACCATAGGACCCTTCTTCAGTTTCCCTGGTTCTGATGGGAGGCTTCAACAGGGATATACGAATCGGCGTACTTTTGATCACCGATGTTTAGTACTGATTGTTGTTTCATCTGTTTGCTTATATTTCCAGCGTTTTCTTCGTGGAACAAACTATGTAGGTACTCGAGTTTCGTTGAGAACTTGTCCAGATTTGCAACATCAGACTCGAGTATTCTGTCTCTATACGGCATCGGTACTTTCTTCACCAGAATCCCATATATGGTCTGGATATCCTCGCCACACTCGAGTAGTCGGGTGTATATGTGTATGGCGTAGTCGGCTATCGAATCGTATTTTCTCGAATCATACTGGCCATCTCGAATGGCTTGTACTTGGGTATGCTTTCTCGACTTATTCCAGTAGACGGTTATGAAGTGATCTCGAGCTTGTTGGTAGCCCTAATTTTCTCGATAGACTGCTCCTCCTGGAAACTTGTTAATGTCCATCATCTTCCCGAAAACTCGGCCTAGTTGCTCATCATCTTGGTCCAGATCTTCGACGCAGCTTTCAAATTCTCTCAAGAATTCTTCCGGAGTTCGATGATCCTTATGTACAGTGTACGCTGGCATCTTCGAAGGATCGAACAATCTCGATGTTTTCTGTAGCAGTGCTATCCTTGAGAACGCCTCCTTCCCTCCTACATTGCGATGTCTTCGTACTGGTGTCCTCTCTCTTTAGTTTGGCAGGTATGTAGGGACTGTCATTTCTTTAAGATGCCTCAGGATCGTCGGAGGTGGTGTTTTGGGTCTGAAACCAACTGGGATGTTCGACGTTTCTCTCCGAGTAGTTTGTGCCACTGGGTCTCTTGAAATCGGCAGTCGATCGATTTTTCTCTCAAAATAATCAAATTGCTCTCTGATCTGAGACTTTGTCTCCATGCTTAGTAGTTTTATTTGCTCGAGGATTTCTCGGGAGCTTGGACTTTGCTCTCTTCTCTTGATGGCGCTCACCAACGTTGAACTGGCGACGGGCTTCCGAGTGATTTCTGCATGGCTCTGCGCGATAGTGGTTTCTTCATCCTCCTTGGGTGGTGCCTTATCATCATCGATAGGTATATACAAAGAGTCGTTATAGAATTGCGTATCCTCGAAATCGACTTTTTTCTTTGTTTGATCGAGTTCCATTTCGGCTATTCTCTCGCGTATCCTCTTCGTTGAAGGGTTTTCTGAGGATTTTCTTTTTGAGATTTCTCTCTCGAGAGCTTTTACTCTATCCTCAAATTCACTCTTCTTTTCAACTACTTTAACCGTACGTAGTTCGGCTGCTTTTCTTCTTTTCTCACTTTTCTCGAGCATCAAATCTCATACAACACATTCTCTACGATATCGTGCGGTGCTTTCGGATTGTCGAAGGTAGAGGTTCCAGTAAAACTCAACTGGATCAGCTACCTTGGGTGGTTCTGGTACCTTATTGGAATCGAAGGCCCACAAGTTCTTTAACGTTTCTTCTTCTTCCGTGATAGCGGATCCTTTGGTGACATTTGCGTCATCCTCACCCATCGCAACTTCTCGAGTATTTGTCACGTTGTCTCTATCTCGTCTGCTCAAGTGGTCAGGGGTGTCAAAGGGGTTGGGGTTATTATCGTCCTCAGTACCGTCCATCTCAGATGAAATCTGCTGGCCTAAGTTTAGTAAAAAGAAAAGGCTAATATTTCCCCTAACTAAATCGATACGTTTTATCCTAACAGACTAGCAATCGATGTCTATGGCTCTGCCCGTCGATATACCTGGAACAGGGGGGATTACGGCTCAGCTAAAACTAACAAATATTTACTTAATTAATTAATGGGTAGGTCATACTTTTAGGGGAATCTTCCGGAAGTATAGAATCGAAAATATTTCTAGAATCCCTAAATTATAATGTATGTTATGAATTGGACCAAGATCCATAACATGGGGTAGATAAAAATCAATTAAGACTTAGTTACTTTACTTTTAAAATCGGTACGTTGTAAACACGATTACGGGAATACAGGTGGCTTTTAATTTAGCCTATTTTTTCATTTTATTTCAATACACACCCGTACGATGTTATTTTAGTCTGTTAAGAGTCGTTAAGAGAAGGTCTGTCGAACAATAAAATACTGGGCCACTAAAAGCGACGTACAATAGTTAGGTTAACTACGATAACTATTTTCTACGGCCCCCTGCTGATAAAATGCTAAGATCAAAACATGATCGGTAGGCTTAGGGCCATAGCAAATGACTGTAACGACTAACAGTCTTGAACACAAAATTTATTAAGGAAGCTTATGCCTCGAACGGGACATTGTTTATCACACTAACTATATCAAATTAAACACGAGGGACCTAATCCTTGAACACCAGGTTGTCTTAGTAATTTGCGTTAAATTTATTATTTTTATCGAAATTAGGTTAACACGCTCCGTAAGGCATAGAGCTAAACGCTGAAGGCGATGTGGCTTTCACTGCAGTTCACTTGCTGCATTTGCGTCATAAAGTGGAGAAAGACTTCCTCCAATTAGTACTCGTGGGAATCAGATGCCCAACAAAAATTAAAAAAGGCTGTGGCAAAGCCGGCCAGTCAACGGTCGCCGGACACTTTTGGTAAATTTGGATAGTGCCAATCCCAACATGAACAGGTTGATCAGACCTATCCAGCTTAAAGGATTGCTCTAACAATCATGCTGAGCAACAAACCGATCGGATGGGTTTTAACAAAACTCAGGTGGCGGACTTTTGTCTCTTCTCGTACGATCTTTCTACTCTTATTGATAGGATATGGTAAAAAGAAACCCGAAAAAAAATGAAAGTAGAAACAGAAATAATTTTGGATGGGTGGTTTAGAACATGATCGAAAAAGGAAGGTAAGCTCTCCACATTCGTTGATATACACCCACGTAAACTACAGTACCGAGTAGCAATACGGATCTACGAATAACATGAGATTGTATATATCCGCATGTGAAGGTTTTAGATTGAGAATGGACGATTCTCGAATCACACCCTCATAACGGACGGAATTAACATTAGAACGGAAGGTTGTGGATAAGGCGTTTGCATTAGGCTCGGCCACAGAACTCGAAAGACAAGTCGATCAAGTCCTGTCACGGTCGCCAAGTAAAACGTAGATGTGATGTCCAAAAACGAACGTACATCCCAAGTATAGGGAATGATATCACGATTCGAAGTATATCAATAAGTTTCGATTGATCGTAGAGTTGAAACCACAAACCAGCTCAAATAGTTAGGCCACCAGCCTACCAGCGATAGCTCCCGAGGCCGACGAAGTATGTAGGGCGAATTTATATAAGTGGAAATAAATAAGTTTTCCGACCCATTATCACAGTTTACACTTTATTACAATCGAAAAGGTTACTTACAAGTATGGTAACTAATATCAGGTTGTGCAGGTTATACTTCACATCGCCTCATGGTTCTCGAAGTTCGGTGAACCATCAAATCTCGAGCAGATATTCGTCTTGAATTCGTAGGAATAATATCGCGAGTTATTTAAGTTTACTAATGATGTTCACATTCGAAAGTATCAGTGAAAACAATTTAAAAGGTGACTTGATGTCGTATAAAAGAGCTGTATTTTGTCGTGAATAATATTTCGTATTCACGACAAATGGAAAACTATCACGTCAAAAATGAGACTGACTGTTCACTCTTAGGCCAAAAACGTGAACAGTCAAGAGAGATAAAGATTGCTTCATCGATGATCAAATATCGTATTTCTACACGTCACCATATCGTTAAGTAGTAGTTAATCAACGTGTCTTCGATGTTTCTTAGATTTGGGGAATTTATTTCCGTTGGGGAATCGGCGTATTTCCCATTTATCTGATCGTTATTATAAACTTAGAATTCGAGAATAGTAGTACAAGTCGATGGTGATGTGAGGGGAAGGCCACGGGTAATCAGATGTCACAATACCAGAAAAAATACCGATAAATAATTAGTCGAAGGCAAAGGTACTATATCTTTCTCATACTATTGGTTGTGAATTAAATTAATGATACTATTAATTTGTAATTAGTATATTATATTAAATTATTGTGGAATGTTCTTCTGTGGAATCATCAGTGGAAGAGATGAATGTTCTTCTGATCATATTTGGTTCCAATTTTTACTTTAATCGAACTCGATGCAATGAAAAGGAAATAATTTTTTTTTAAATAATCTGAACAATTTGAAGGAGAGAAATTAAATGATAAAAATATTAAATAAAAACAATGAATAATATTGAGTAATTTCGTTCACAACAAATTATTCATCACAGAGAAGGCCACATGATTTTTGTATTTCATGGATAGGGTGTATATAGGGATCAAGAAATTTTTGAATCAATTTTTAAAAGAGAAAAAATTAAGTAAGCTGAACAATAAGCACTTACATGAATATAAAATGTGGTTGTAGAGTTTACATAATCAAGTTGAAAGTAGCCAAAGTCTAAGCAACTGAAAAATATGAATGAAAGTCTCAGTCAAGAGAAGTAAACAATAAATAATGCAATTTTATAACCATATAAACAATGCGACATTACAAAAGATTAACCATGAAACTTACAAAATATTAGCGCTTCGAATCATTGGTTACTAGCGCAGAAATTTGTCAAAACTTTGAACGTGATGCAACTGACCCAAAAATTTGACGTTACACTAAAAGAAAAACTGAATAAGAGCACTATTATATAACTAAAAAACCAGATTTAAAAATTTTTTAACAGAGACAAAATAATACAAACTCACCAGCCACAGACTTCATATTGACGGTAAGCAAAATTTTTGACAGCATCCAAATCGACGACATAAACTAATGCTTTCAATAACTTGAAGTATTTTAATGACCTGATAAGGCAGGAGAGACGGAAATGTTGATAAAAAGTAACAAAATTATATGGCAACTAAGAAGAGTAAAATGTGGAGGTACAGAATGTGAAAGAGATTAAAGACAACAAAGCATAGAATTACAAGGAAACAAAAAAAGGAGGAAGAAATAGAAAAGAACACACGTTTAAGTGGTTCAGGACAAATTAAAACCAGAATTTCTTCGAATACTTTTCCATCAAACCTAAAACAACATATACAAAGAAAATAAATAGAAAAACATAATCTGAAATTTGAACAACATAAACATAATTCATGAAATTGTAAATGTTAATACTGATATGCATGACTGTTCACTATGAAAGATGACCAGACATGCAAGAAGATGTAACATATTTGGTACAAAAAATTAGAGAAAGTAAATAGATATGTAATTGAGAATAAGATGATGGACCTCTTAATGTTTACAAATAAATGCATACAATATACAGATAAGCGGAAATAATCGGTTGAATTAGTAAAAGTTACGAAGGAAGTGACAGAGATTGATATTTGAAAACCACTGTATCAAAAATGATAACGTTTGAGTCGATTGAGAGGATTGTGAGTGGTAGTACAAGATACATTATACACCCTCTACATCAATGGTAAACATTTTGATAAAATATAACAATTCACATTACCTAATCGACTAAAGAATGAAACATAACAAAACTGATGCAATGGAGGCACAGGCAACGGATGAAATAATTTGTCATTTTGGAATAGTGAGTTTTCTGCTAGTCTGAATAGGAAGAGAATTCCACAAAAATGGTTATGTGAGTATACTAATTTTGAAGGCATAGTGAAATGATTATGATTGGTAGCAAGATAAAAAAACAAATAATTTAACAAGTTACAGATAAATGCAAATATAATTAAAAATACAAACCACTAAGACAACGATTCACATTCAGTTGATAAAACTGATAAAAAATGCCGCCAAACAACAACAACTGGTAAAGATTTGATTTAACTGAAAAAGTAAACAGTGTTATTTCGTTTCAGGTTCAGATTCTTTTAGATATTATTAGTTTAAAGTTTGAGATTCTTATTGGATGATCTTTGTACTATCATCGAATTCCCTTCGATTCATCGACGAAGTAATGCCGTTGAATTACCATGAATTTGTAAACGAATCACAGCAAATTTATCATCGCATTCTGTTAAGATTCGTTGACGAAATAATGCCGTTGAATTAAACCAAATTTGTCGACAAATCGAAGGAAATTCGTCGACGAATAAATGATATTAAATGCACACAAATTTGCTTTAATTCTTGATCGCTAAACTGCATTAATTTGTGGGCATTTAATGATATTGATTTTTTGATGAATCAAAGGGAATTTGTTGAGTTAAGTGTCGACAAATTGAAGGAAATTCGTGTGCATTTAACAGCCTGAATTCGTCGACAAATTACCTTCGATTCATTACCATCAGTTATAGGATATTTTATGGTAGAAAGTATTATGATCGCCATCATCAATCTGCAATGTTGGTTGAAGTGAAGAACAAATTAATTAAAGAATTTCTTGCACTCGTACAATTATTTCAGTAAAACATTAGTATAGGTACTCTGGAACAGTGACCAAAGAGAAATTGATTAGGCCTATTTAATTTTATTGGCACTGAGATTGGGGTTAAATTTTACTATAATAGAAGCAATAAAAAACTGCTCTCAGTCAATAAATCAGAACCATTTTCTTATGGTCCATTAATCAGTGATCTTCAAAATACAGTGTGCCAATCTAGAAACTAATTTTTCTCCAACAAAACATTTCCAAGCCAGTTTTCTGAAAGTGGTGTTCCACTAATCCTAAATAGGAATTCCAAAATTATCTTTTACATGCTTGAGAGACTTATATGGCTCGGACTTGTTATTTCAATACTCACCTACTTCGACGTCTATAGCAAGGAGGAAATAGTAGGAAAGAACAATATTAGAAGACATTCAAGAAAGTAATTAATACGATGGAAATTCATGAATCACTCGCTGAAAGATTTAATCTAACTGATCAACTTGAGATGTGCAAATGAGAAGAGGTTTTGTTTAGAAATATTTCTGTAATGATACAATCAAAATCCCAAATATCTATGGCAGTTGAATGCGACAAACCTTAAATAGCTTCTAGTCTGTGGTACCACAGGATTTGTACCTGTAATAATCAGAAGTGAAAAAGTATACACGTTATTTGTAATGATCCAAAAGACCAGCAAAGACTACACATACCAAGAAGTTAATCGCATTTCATAGTAGGTATATGTATAGGTAAAACCAAAATCAGCAATTTTCAAATTTCCACTATATGATATACGAATAGTTTGAAGCATAAAATCCCAAGTAGATGATTTGATAACTATGTAAAAAATCAAAACCAGTCAACAACTGTCTAAAAAAATTCTGAGAATACAAAAGCAGATCCATGAAAAATTATTTTAACAAGAAAATTTAAGTTTGCGCTATATACTGGAATAAATTTTTCCAACTCAATTATGTGACGCTTGTCTTATTTTTATTAGAGTTAAAAAAAAAGTAAAGAACTGAAACAAACGTAAACTACAAAAATTACGTTAACCAAGACATGCACCCACACAGACACAAACCAAATACACAGAAACATAACACACAAACACAAATCACATGACAGGTCCTAGAAACGAATTTACGGCGAGACACTAGTGGTCTTTGGGGGAAAATGCCTTCGGTCGAGACTTTGTAGCCGAGAAAGTCAATTTTGGTCTGTGCATATAAGCTTTTACCTACGTTGATAGTAAGCCCGGCAGCGTGTACATACTGTATGATGGCTCTTACATTCTCCTTGTGCTGTTGCTCACCGCCTTCAGAGCAAATGCAAATATCATCCAAGTATGCATATGCAAACGGCAATTCCCTAAACATTCCATTGATAAATCTTTGGAAAGTTTGTGCCGAGTTGCAAAGTCCAAACGGCATTCGAAGGTATTTGAATAGTCCAAAGGGGGTTATAACCGCTGTCTTTGATATGTCCTGGTCAGCCATAGGAATTTGGTGGAATGCCCAGATGATGTCAATTTTTGTGAACATAGTTTTACCCTTCATATTCGCGTTGAAGTCCATTATATTGGGGACTGGGTAGCGATCAGGAACTGTTTTGGCATTTAAGGCCCTGTAGTCTCCAACAATTCGCCATTCTCCACTTGTCTTTTTGGTCATGTGGATAAGGGAGCTCCATGAGCTTTTCGAGGGGCAACATATACCTTCCTCGATGATGCGATGGAAGTACTCCCGTGCTGCTTTGAGTTTGTCAGGCAGTAACCTTCGTGCTCTAGCATGGCAAGGCGGTCCTTTAGTCTCTATATAATGAACAGTGTCATGTTTATAGGTAGGGTGCCTGCGAATTGATGTTGAGTGACTCCAGGATAGTCCGACAGGATCTGTAAGAGTTATCTGTCAACTTTGGTACAGCTGGATATATTTGTGTTCAGTTTGTAAGCTAGTGTTTTGCCATCCACACAATATTTAGATTCAATCAATTTGCCGTTTTTGAAGTCAATGATCACGTCAAAATGTGCAAGGAAATCTACACCCAGGATTGGTTTTGGAACATCAGCAACCGTGAAAAACCATGTTATGATTTTCTTGAGACCGATGTCTACTTTGCTAGTTTCAAGTCTGTAGGCTGGAAGGTTTTGACCATTCACAGTACAGAGGTAGTATTTCAAGGGAGTACTTTTTGATTTTTGTTGACTGGCAATATGCTCAGGTCTGCACCCGAGTTGATTAAGTACCTTCTCCTGTTTGTCCTGTCCTTTATGAACAGGTGGCAAGAGTATTTTTCCAAGGGGTCTTCGGCCAGATAGATGGCCCCTTGTTCTAGTTTGATGCCTCCTTGGTATAGGATTTGCCCCACCATTTGCATCTGTTGTTACATTTGGTGGCCTCTGCGCCAAACCGGTTGTGAAAGAAACAACTCTTATCATCTCAATTTCAAGACTGGTTTTTAGGAGATGATGTTCTTGGGGGAGTTGAACTCTGACCCCTATTGTTGGAACTGGATCTGCAGTCTCTGGACCGGGACTGTCGTCCTTTGCTATTGCCACTACTGTTGTTGTTTCTACTTTTTGATCGTTGTCACCAGCTGCTATTGGATTTGCTCGAGCTTTGGATTTTGTTCCATTTAACTTCATCAGTCAACTGAGCTATTTGAGCTCGATGTTGAGTGATCTCTCCAGTCTCTGCAGACACTGCACTTACCAAAGGCTTTGACCTGGTATATTCCAGCGCATTGTCTGCTGCTTTTCAAGGAAATCCAAGTCTGTGGATGTGTTTATTATGGTCGAACCAATGGTGGCTAGGCACTGCACAACACTTTGGGGTAGTTGTTTGCAGAATTGGTTGCCTATGACAGAAGGGGCTACGATATTATCCGCCTTCTGTCTTAACTTCGCCATAAAGATTGAGGGTTTATCATCCCCCATCTTCATACCACCCATCGCATCATCAATGATTTGATTTTTCGTCTTTTCAAATACATTTCTGATCTTTTTGACGAACTAGGCATATTTGTCATCTTCTGTCGAAGGGCATTCCATGTTGTCTAGAATGGGGCGGATTAACTGTGGGGGCATGCCTCCATAGATGTGGAGATACTGCTGGTTTGACTGTATGTTCTCAGTCTTGAACCTACCTTCCATGAGTGTCAACCATAGATATACTTTGTTGGGTAGAAATTCTGGGATCTCTATCCTTTGTCTGTAGAAGTTGGGGCTTTGTCTGGCTGTAACTGCAAAAGCTGCATAATTTGCGCCAAGACTTTGGGTGTCAGCTGTGGCTGACTACTACCTCCTTGTGATGGTTGTGGGTTATCATTTCCAGTTGATGGCGGGACCATTGCTATGTCTTTTTGATGACACGCGTATTCCATGGTATTATTTCCTTCCCTGCTGGTTGAAAACACTGGTTCCTTTGTTTGTAGGACAGGTGTTTTTGGGTCAGAACTTTGGCTTAAAGTTTGACCACTTCTCAACGTTTTGACTGCTAGTTGTTCTTTGTTTATTGCAGTTCCCAGTTGTGCCAGTTCTGGGTGTTGAGGGCCTTTTTCCAAATCTGATGGATTTTCTGAGTGTGAAGTTGAAGTTGGGGGGGGGTTGGGGGATGAGTCCAACCTTCTTCCTCCAGGTCTACTGTCTGGTTTCTCTTTGTTTATATATTTTGAAGAAAGGGGTATAAATTCCCACTTCAGCAGACTCTACTTTGAAGACCAAAGGTGTCTTAGTCTCCAAAAAATTTTTATATTTGCTGAGCAAGCAAGTTTCTTGCCTGTGCACCACGCTAAATTTTGGTAAAGCTCATCACGCCTCAAGACACCGCACCACGTAGCCAAAAATCACATCGGGGTCACCACTGTGGAATACATTGTCTTGAGAGATATTCTCACCAGAAGGTAAATTCAACAGAATTTAATCGTGTTCAGCCATTTCATACATAAGTATGGATAAGCCACATGCACACAAACACACATATGTAAGGAAATACATACGTTGGTGAGAGCGGCCAGGTTACATCATCCCCTATCGAGATAAGAGATGGTTGGCCAGTTCGTGTATGGATTGTGACATCATCCCATTGTGTCACGATTTTGTACTTGTACATTACCTGCATGTATTTGCAGGTAATTATGATCGAACGTAATTTGTGTATTTTACATCACACGGACGAATATTTGCCTGCCCTTTGGGGCGGCAACTGTTGTCAAGGGGTCTGAGCCCCTTTGCCTCATATGGGAGAGTCCCCACAGTAATAATAATAATAATAATAATAATAATATAATAATAATAATAATAATAATAATAATAATAATAATAATAATAATAATAATAATAATAATAATAATAAAATAATAATAATAATAATAATAATAATGATATAATAGAACAAAAAAGGGAAACAGGGCATATTGAAAATTAAACGGATAAAGAAATAGGATCACAACTAATAAATAATAATTATAACGATAACAAAATAAACAGTGAAAATCAGGATTCAAATGAACGAGCGATGCAATCAATAATAAATAAAAAATTAATATGGCGTAGAAGTTTAGGGCACTTGTCAGGAAAAAATTTAAAAATATAAAGTAAGATTTCAAAGTTAATTCCATCTGGAATTAACTTTTGTGATGATGAGTTCCGGCTATGTAAGACGTGTATGAAGGCTAATTCTATGTGCTTAGGTCACAATGGAACTTGCACACAACCAAATAGGAAACTTGAGGTGGTCTCATCAGACACAATGGGCCCATTCTCACCGGGTATTTTTGGTGAGAAGTATGTATTGATCTTTGTAGATCACCAGACTAAATACACATTTAGTGTAACAATAGAAAAGTAATTAATGGTATTTCATGAATTTAAAAAACTCTACTAAAAATTAAAATCAAAATTTCCAGATTGCCCAATTGCAATATTGCGATGTGATTTTTATATCCAAATGAAGTTCTTTTGTGATGAAAATTGTGTTACATTGGACCCTGGGATTCCATATTCCCTCGAATTTTATGTGACTGCCGAAAGACAGAAACAAACAATTATAGCTCTGTTTGATAGGACTACACCAACTTACACCAACCTACACAAGGAGGGTGATTCCACAAATGCAGGAATGTTATGTATTTGTGGAATATCCCTACCGGTGTAGATTGGTGTAAGTTAGTGTAATCCTACCAAACAGAGCTTATGTCTCGCATTAGAGCTATGCTTTTTGATGCAAATTTGGACTTTAGTTTTTGGTCCTAGCTGTCATTGCAGCTGTTTATACTGTGAACAGAAGACCAACTAGGGCAAATAAAGACAATTTAACACCTTTTGAATTGTTTTGCAGTCATAAACTGGACATTTAAAATCTTAGAGTTTTTGGAGCATTAGCTCACTGACACATTCTTTTACAAATAAGACAGCAACAGGCTAGTAAAAATAAAAGGAAATCAATCGAAAGTGAACATCCCAAATTAATACAATGGTCAGAAAAAGGCATCTTTGTTGGATACACAACTACAGGCTACTGTATATGGGATCCACTAATTAACAAATCACACGTCACTTGTGATGTTAGGTTTGACGAGACCAAAAATATAATACAATTAAATAAAGATAATGATAATAAAATAAATAATCTGGTTATAGAATATGAAAACTACCCTGAGGAAACTCCAGTTTTGTTAAATTTAATTAACACAAGTAGCAACCTATATATTGAGGATTGCATCCCTCAAACCTTTGAAGAGGTCCAAATAAATCCGGTGACTTACTCAATTGGGCCATTCATTGGCAACAAACAGTTGCAGATTCATCGACTGAAGCTGAGCTAATTGCATTGCATGATGCACTAGACAATATCACTGTGGTCTGGAGATTAGTGGCAAGCATATTCTCTGTAACCAGACCCGTGCAGGTGTCTGAGGATAATATCTCAGCATCACGGATTGCATCAGGGGGCAGCCAGAAGCAATCCAGGTCTCTCATGATCAAGTGCTATTCCTTGTTGGAGGCTTTTTAATAAAAAATCATTTCCTTCAATGATATATGTTCTTCAGATCAATTGGCCAACATTCTTACAAAAGCCCTTAATCAAAAAACACATAAACTTTTAATTTCTGAGTAACTTCTCATAAGAAAACTTTTTGGATAATTTTTTTTATGTACCCTTCTAAATTTCTGATGTTCTTGGCTTTAACTATGGACGGATGCCTGTCTTTTAACATATGTTGTAAACTGTGTGGTTCAAAATTTCATTACAAACACAATTTTTAATATTTTTTTTCATTAGGTTCCCTGTTGCTGCTTTTCCTTTCTTATTGGTATTTAGTATCCCTCTTATGCTGCCATTGATTCCAACTATAGTCTACATCCTACAACTACTTCCTAATACACACGAATAATAATATTATATATATATATATATATATATTTTATTAAGATGAACAAATATCGATTCTTATGAGAATAATGATAACTTCCAAATCGTGACTGATACTATTTGACTGTGATTTGTAATAATTTGTGATATTGTGAACTGTTCATTCTGTGATCATCTCTATAAAACTATCTGTCATTTCTTAAACAGCCATTGAGTTGATACTTGTGTAATAAAATTGCTTTTACACTGAAATCTCAGGTGTTGTGTTTCTACTCAATTTTGGTTGTGATATTTTATTCATCGTTTAATATGGCATTCAGTAATTTGTTTAATCATGAAGTTTGTCATAGTTTGATTTAGTCTTTCTCACAATTCTCTCCAACCATATCACAGCATTGATACCTAAATTTTAATACACATGTTTATTTTAATATATGCACACACCACATTAAATTAATATTATATACATATACACATATCTAATCTATACCATGAATGTAATTTTTCATTTTTTATGTATTTGTGAACCATCTTTTTAATTGACGATCATTACTTATGTAATTGTTGCTTTTTAATAACGCTTTTTTTATGTAACCCTCTGTGTCTTTAAATGTTTTGTGATTTAATTATTTATTTACCATTTTTTTTCCAAAATACATTCGGTTATATGGAATTGCATGGGGGTGTTATGAGACAATCCCATACAACCTCATGACATAACATTATTTGTACACGACCTTGCATAATCTGTAAATAAAATATATAATATGTTTTTGTGCTTCACCATGTGGCTGCACTGATTCCTGGTTGGGAAATATTTTGATCAACAAACTTAGCATTCTTGTATGTTGTTGAAATACATTCATGATGGTTTAAAAAACGAGTTTCTTTTCTGTGTGATCTTCAATCAATCTTCAACAAAAACCCCTTTGAGGATATATATATGATGGAGATGTCACGGAACAATTTTAACAAGGGGTTGAGACCCATATTCACAGACGTCATTTTAACCTCCCTTCACTTAAATTTCACTTTAAAGAATTTTTTCGCCCAATTCCTTACTTACAAATATGGGAACATTGTATCTCTTATGAGAGGTCTAATGTGAAAATAAAATGTTACCAGTCTCAAAATATAAAATTGTACCAGAAGTCATTTTTAAGTGAAGTTTAAGTGAAGGGTGGTTAAAGTGACATTTGTGAATGTGGGCCTGAGTGTCCAGACTATACATGCTGTGTGCTGTCATATGAAGTACCCCAGAATGAACACCTCAATCAGTCAGAATTGAAAATCGGTGTAAAAGTGAGGTACTTTATATGCCAGTGTTTATTGTTGTTCTACACTCTTCCTTCACTCACTCACCCTCTTAGCATTCCTATATTTGTATACAACAACCAACATAGACATTATATATAATGTTTATAAGATCTTCGACCATATACTAGATGGACTGCGCATACTGATAAAATGTTGAAGGCTACCAAACTAGATGTACATTCCATACAAAAGTTCCTTCCCTTATCAAACTGTACTTTTCATAGAATTCATCTACAAATTCTCTTTGATTCGTCGCCCTTAAATTAATTAGGATTCAGTGACAAATCAAGGAGAATTCACCTACAAGTTCTTTTCAATTCGTCGCCCTCTACATTATTCAGGATTCAGCAACGAATCAAAGAGAATTCATCTACGAATATTAAAAAGGAATAAATGATGCTATTTAATTATAAAAACACTTTCATTTTGCAAAATGACAATGCAAATCCCTCCAAATTATGTAATCAATTGACGTATGATATTTGATAAATCCTTTAAAAAGGAAACTTTTGATTGAAATGTATGCCTTCATTTTGTCTCCATATAAGCAAATGTTAATTTTATCAGTATGCGCAATCCATTATGTATATGGTCGAAGTATTGGATTAAGTAACGCACATAACTTTTATCACTCGTGCTTTGGAAACACTAACACACATTTTCCTACTCTAATGCTTTTAGTGTGAAGGAGGGAGATTGTAATCTCACTCAGGTTTATTTTGAAATGATAATTATTCCTTTGCTTTTAATGTATTAAAGTATTTCAAACTTTCTTGTTCTCTCCTTTCCTCTGAAGCTAACCCCACTTCATTTATGAACAAATGCACGTTGCAAGATTTTCCTCCAATCAGATATTTAGTTGGAAGTACACTTGTTTGTAGAAGCGCTTTCTATAGGTAGGACACTGAAACTGCCCATGTGTCGTCTTCATCCTATACATATATCCTCGAAGCCCAACAATTCATAATATTTATGCTCTTATCACTGATGAATTATTTGAGATGAGGCTATTTATAGACAAGTGTCTAGGGACACCATAGGGTAAATTTTTTCGGGTGGTTTTGGAATCGTTTGGAACATTTCGTTTGACTTAGTTTTCAAAGTTATTTTGTGTTTTTATTGAAATTTGAAATTATTTAGAATTTTTGTAAAAAAAAACTATTTATTTGTAGAGGCTGTATTATTTTTTAATATATTTTTTTAAAGCAAGAATCTGAAAAATTTTTAAGTTGTGAATAAAAAACACTGAATGACACTGTAAAGAAGAACGAAGTGTAGTATTCATGAGAACATGTTCGAATAAACCACCAAAAAACTTCATTTATCCGTTGAAAATATTAAAAAAAAAATCGGAGTCAACTTTATTTATTCAATTTAACATGAATGCAAAGAAAACGAAACTGAAAAGAACATTACTTATTTTCTAAATGACGATCGTATGCACAGGAAGTATTTGCAGGAAAAACAGTATAGAAAACATTGGATTTTACTTCAATGTTTTTGAATTTTTTTACACTGGTAGGCCTACTAATGGAATGAATGTTTTCAATGTGCCTGAGTACATGATGTTTTTTACCAAAAGAAGTTTGACATAGGTCGCAGATGAATTGCGATTTGGAATTCATATTTAAAAACATCAAAAATTAAACAATTAGGTAACCCATTTTCCAACTACCATTATTATCAATAAACTAACAAACTGTGAGAAAGTGACGATCACTAATATGAAAGATTTCACATTAGCCGAATAAGAACAACAACCAGCGATGATATTAAACGAACACCATTGAAGAAACACTAATTTTGAAGTCAACACAATAAGTAAAAGATTCAGTTTTTAAGATCTCATTTTATTTTATGTTCATGTAACAACATTTGGAGATCAACTAACTAACAGTTGAAATACGAATATACAATCAGCTATAGCAGATGACGTCACAAGCAGCGACCACGTTACGACTAAATATATCGACTATGAGCGAGGTCATGAGGAGCATATTCTCACACGCCTCCTCAAATCATATATGAACAAAAACATATCGTGAATATATGATTTGGACAAGACAAAGTCCAATGAAATAACAACTAATATATATCGTGGTGAAGCTTAATAATTATAAACATATTAAAATATTAAAGTATTTGTGTAATCGTGTATAATAATTATCACAGTCCGTATAAAAATATAAATTATATAAAATGGTAAAAATATGACTGTCAGAACACATATAAATGGTAAACATATAAATCACAAACAGCTATATTAAATTTAGGTCATTACAAAAATTGACAAATGCAGGCTTTGGCAGACCTTTAGTAAACAAGTCACCCAATTGTTGGGACGTTGGAATATACATATAAATAAATGATTTGTCAACGTGTGAACATATGAATCTATACTTAGTGTCTATGTCTTTCGATCGTTTGGAATTCCATCTACCTGACTTTATGAGTCCCAGGCAGCTCTGATTGTCCTCGTAAATCACGGATCTTTTAGAGTGGTCAAACCGAAAGTCATTAATTAAATTTTGCATCCACAGTCCTTCGGATGTTGCTTCACACAAGGCAATGAGCTCACTCTCAGTACTGGAGAGAGCAACAGTGGGTTGCTTCCTACTAGACCAGGAAACCACAGATCCAAATACTTTTACACAATAACCAGAAATTGATTTGCGAGTAGAGACGCAATTTGCCCAATCAGCGTCAGAGTAGATTTCTATTATATATTTATTATTATTATCCCTATTATAAGTCAAATTTAATTGTGAAGTAGTTATTAAGTATTTTAAAACTCGTATTAAATATTTATAATGTTCGTGTGTGGCTGTGCTTTGAAATTGACTGAAGTAGGATATCGCAAAGCAGATATCTGGACGAGAACCCAACATAAGATACATAAGACAACCCAACAATTGCTGATATTGATTATTCAAATTACGATCTATTCCATTTAAATCACGATGCAATTGTAGTTTGGGTTCAATTGGAGAATGTGTGGGGATACAATCCAAAACACCAAAACGTTTGGCAACAGACTCAATTAAAGATTTTTGATTTATTTCCAAAAGTCCATTCTCACGATCATAATTTATGTTTAAACCTAAATATTTATTAATCATTCCCAGGTCTTTACACCTAAATTTTTTGCTAATTTTATTTTTATTGTCTATTATTAAATCATTATTATTGGAGCTGATGATAACATCGTCAACGTAAGTTAGTAAATAAACTATAGAATTTCCTTGTTTATGAATATATAAACAGTCATCAGCTATGCCTGGTTTAAAATCTAATGAAACCAAAAATTCATGGAACATAGTATTCCACACCTTAGGTGATTGTTTTAATCCATATATGGATCGGTTTAGTAATAAAACATTTCTATTTTTATCTAAATTACGTTCAATGCCTTCTGGAATTTCTAAGAAAACCTTGTCTTTAATTTTACCATTTAAAAAGGCACTACAAATATCAATTTGATGAATAAAATATTTAAATTTATTACTCAAGGCAAATAACGCATGAACTGTTGACAGTTTGGTAACTGGAGCATAGACTTCGGTGAAATTAAAACCTTTTTGTTGCTGAAATCCGCGAGCCACTAACCTGGCCTTGTACAAAACATTACCAGCAGAATCAGTCTTTTTAGTAAACAGCCATCTACACGTGATTGTTGGATCATCCGTTGGACATTTGACCACATTCCAAGTTTCATTGGAAGTCAAAGCATCAACTTCATCTTGAATCGCTGGATCAGAGGACCTCAACGCCTCCTCAAACGTCAACGGGCAATCACTTTCAACAGCATTAGCTGTGAAAAAGCAAGAATCTATAACATCACCAAAATCTAGTATATTATTAATTTCTCCATCCACTTCAATACTATCAACATTCGTTTCGTCAACTTCCTTTATTATAGGGTCAGAGTCATCATATTTTGATTTACCTATAGACTCTTCATTGAACTCAACATCTCTGGAGAGATGGATTTTACATTTAGTCACGTCCAGTAACTTGTAACCTGCTGGCAAATATCCCACAAACTTCAATTTATTACTCTTTTTCTCAAATTTATCCGAACTGTGAGCAAAATCCCACATATAAGAATCGCAGCCAAAAACCCTCAACTTTTTATAATCATACTTCTCACAGTGCCATCTTTCATAAAGAATGTAACTTTTATTGGTTGGACACCGATTTAAAATGTAAGCAGCACACAATAAAGCCTCACTCCAGTAAATTTTATCCAGGCTGCTTTCATATATGAGAGTTCTGGCCCTCTCTCCAAGAGTACGATTCATTCGTTCAGCTTTACCGTTTTGCTGAGGACATCCACCATCAGTGGGTTCTATGGAAATTCCTTTCTCAACACAATATGCTTTAAACTGTGAATTTATATATTCGGTACCACGATTGCACCGTAATCTCTTTACATTTGTATTAAATTTATTAGAAACCAATTCGTGATATTCAACAAATTTTGACAATACCTCAGTTTTGTTGTTCAGCAGATATACAAAACAAAAATTCGAATAATCATCAACGAACGTTAAAAAATATTTCTTGTCATTATACGACACTGGATTTATTATACCACAGACATCAGTATGGACTAATTCCAACGGACTTTTTGTTTTTTGTTCATGTCTGTCGAAAGGTTTTTTATGTTGTTTCCCCATAATACAGGGTTCACAAAATATTTCTCGATTATCAGACATATTAGGAATACGACCTTTATTAGACAACAGCTTGACATCATTATTATTCAAATGTGCAAGTCGCTTATGCCATAACTCTAACGGATTTTTATTTTTATTTTGTGTCAAATTACATGATTCCGTTACGTTATTATAAAAAGTTATTGTATATAAATTTGTTAAATTACTTTTCCCGGTTATAATTATGTTATTAGTTTTGTTACTTATTACATTAACAGACTCTTCCTCAAATACAGACCTACATCCAGCTCTTGCCATACATTTGACTGAGAGAAGATTGGTCGGAAGGTCCTTAGCAAATCTAACATTCTTTAATGTGATATTAATTCCATTTTCAGTTTTTAATTTCACAGTACCAACAGCTGAAACAACAAGTTCAACGCCCTTTTTGGCAACCACTATCGACTGAGGTTTTGTCAACATAATATATTCAGCAAATAATGAAATATCATTCACAATATGTGAAGTACATCCTGAATCTAACACAAAAACAATCTGTGGTGGTGCAGAAACTTTCGAAATAAGACCCTGATCAGGTACCAAGAAAGTCAAATCGATCTCAGAACACTCATTATTATTATTATTAAAAACATTATATGACTGTGAATTACTATTTCCATTATTATTACTATTATTATTATTATTATTCCTGTTATTATTCCCTCTGATTATAGTTCGATTATTATTTTTAGTATAACAATTTCTAGCTATGTGTCCCTGCTTATTACAGAAATGACATCGAATATTATTATTATAATTTTGATTCAAATTCTGATTACTAGACAAACCTGAATAATTATTATTACTAGAATTGTTGTCTTTATTATTATTTGACTGACTACGATTACGCTGATCATTAACATTACTATTCCTAAAACCACCATGATTTCTAAAATTATGGTAATTCGATCTACCCCTAAATTTATTGTGATATCGTCCACGTGAATTATAATTCGAACCGAAAAAAGCATTCTCTTCACCAGGAACACTTCCTGATGAAGGTTTTGGATTTGATGCATCAGGAGTGGAAGGCAAGTTTCTCGTCATCTTTTTGAGGTCCAGTTCACATTGGAAATTAATAACCTTTCCAATCGCAACTTCCCACGATAGATTGTCAGCATCCTGCATCATTATTTTCAGTGGACGGAAATCACTTGGCAACGATCTCATCATAGTTAAAATACATTGTTTTACAGACGTTGTCTCACCCATTTCAGCCAAACATCGAGTAACAGACCAAAATTCAATCAAGTAATCCTTCAGCTTATCACCAGGCTTGAATCACATCGAGTACATCTTGGATCTCAGCTCAATCATCGTCATGTTGTTGTCCGTTCCAGCAAACTGCACAATTGCCTGAAACATCGTTTTTGCCGTATTGTAAGTCTGGATCGCCTCGATAAAGTTGTCAGCAACATTATTAGCAATGTAAAACATCGCCCCTCGAATTCAGCTTTTCCCATTCTTCAGTACGATCCCTACCCGATGGAACAGAATTATGTACAACACTATATAAACCTTCTTTTCGAAGCAGCAGATCCATCCGGTATCGCCAAGTATGCCCATTATCTCCGTTGAACAGTTCCAGCATCAATTTCATTTCACGTTCCATTTTCGTTAACAGTCGCATAGCAAACAGCAAAAATCAGCGACGAAAAAATATCACAGGCAGACAGCCAAAAATTACACAAAAATGTACAGGAACGAACTAGACATACCGCTTGAGAATACCGTTTACATCAGGATCAAACAAAGAGAATTTAAAATTGAATGACGGTAACTTGGCAAGTTTCTCCAGCACAATTTTGCTCAGACATCACAATGGCAGCCTCTTCAAGTACAATGACTGGGCCCATAACCTGTGAGAAAGTGACATCACTAATATGAAAGATTTCACATTAGCCGAATAAGAACAACAACCAGCGATGATATTAAACAAACACCATTGAAGAAACACTAATTTTGAAGTCAACACAATAAGTAAAGGATTCAGTTTTTAAGATCTCATTTTATTTTATGTTCACGTAACAACATTTGGAGATCAACTGAATATACAATCAGCTATAGCGGATGACATCACAAGCAGCGACCGCGTTACGACTAAATATATCGACTATGAGCGAGGTCATGAGGAGCATATTCTCACACAAACAAAACAAACAAAAATCCCAAGTCGAAAGAAGTGTTCCAACCAATTCCAAATTCCGAAACTAACTGAAAAAAATTTACCCTACGGTGTCCCTAGACGCTTGTTATTTATAGTATTTTTGAGAATAATTGAGAAATTAATGATTGGAATTTAATAAAATTGCGTTTACATTATCTTCAAATATCAACTTAAATTTTAAAATTTTATCGTTGGTGATGATATGAATGTAACAAATTGTTTTTGAACCAGATTCATTCAAAGTTCCGGATTTTCACAAAATTTGTACCAAATAATTTTCAAAAATTGTTGAATATTACTTTGTTGCTGAGATTATTCGTTCACAACACATTGTACTGGTACAAATTCATGCGCAGATTCGGATTTTCAAGTATAACTCATGAAATAATTAACAGGTACAACCACACTTTGACTATATAGCTTATGGACTGCTAGAACTGATAAAATCTTGAAGCCGATCACTGCAGGCGTTACTTTTCAAAAAAGGTACTTTGTGTGAAAATTGAATTTGTATCAGGTAGAATATCGTGTATTTTATATTTGTTGATACGAAATCCCACCTTCACTCATTCTTCATCATCATCACGATCACTATATATATATGTCATACGTACACTCTCACCACGAAGTGCTTTCCCCTACTACTCTCGATACGATATTGCTGTTGCTTCGCCATTTCATATTTTGTTTGTAATGTATTAATCACTCGTGTAATAAACCTCCATAATATCAGAAGTCTCAAGTTCTTTCGATCCTCGTTCTGTACGCCTCACATCATGGTAGCCATCGCTGCGGTAGAACTATGAGGAGAGACTTAGAAATCTAAACTAATGAAATAATTTTTTTTTGAATTTATTTACTGTTGCGCGAAAATCTTTTTATGTTTTCTGTTGAATAATACACGAAATAGTTACCGTGTTTTTTCGAGAAGTTTAAACTCGAAATATAATTCACTTTTAATTTTTGAAAAATTCAAAATTAAATCATAAATTTGAAGCTGAAGTTCCCGACTTAATAACGGCCAAACCTGGAAGTCATTGAACGCTAAATCCAAGAAGGACCGCCAAAGAGATCGAGTGAACAGCCTAAGGAAACCTGCTCCCGTTGTCGAGGACTCATCGTAGATCCACACATCGAGGACCCAACTTTTCGGCCAACTCCAAACCAAATTTAAGCAGGCAGTACAACGGTAGACAGCAGAGTGCAGAAAACTGGAATTATTCGTCGGCGCAACAGAAATAGTAAAGTACAATATTTTTCATTTTTTTTTTGTGTTTTGTAAAGGTAATATTCATTGAAGCTGGTCATTTTTCGTGTTTGCGTAACTATTTTTTTTTGAACTGAGTATAAAAAGGAAAATTGAATAATAGTCAAAATTTTTTATGCCCCCTATAATAAGTTTGTGCGAAGGAAAATTAGGTGAATATAACATTGAAAAGGAGGAACTGAAAGAATTAATTAATAAATTTGAAGGTGAGAAAGTCATAGACATAAAAATTGAAACTTACAATTTACCCTACGTCACATATTTCACAGGAGAAATAATATTGGAGTCCTTTGTAGTGGATATATCCGGAAGAATAGAAAATATTAGTAGTTTAAAATATATTAAAATTTCAGAATCCTCAGTAAATTATTTTTCAAGTAGAATTTATAGTTCAGAAAAATCAAAAGAAAAATTTATGAATAGATTTTTTTAATTAATAAATAACAACAAAAACTGGAGGATATCGAAAGAAATAAAGTTGAAAATAGCGAAAAAGAAAATATAATTAAGAAAATTGAAAAAGAATCTATAGAAAGTAAAAAATACATAGCTGTTATTAATATAGAAAAAAGTGTGTTAGGTTTTAGAAAAATTAAAGAAAATATGGCATCTCAAAACCAAATTAAACCTATACAGGCGCCATTAGGAAAAGTGTTTAATGGAAAGTATTACTTAGACTGGCGCAGGATGATCATTTCGGCTATTAGGGGAGCCGGATATTATGATATTTTCGGGGAACATGAATTCCTACAATTATATATTAATCATATAGATGATTTGGATTTCCGTCCCAAAAAAGATATGATAAGTTATTGCAAAATGCAAGACAATGCAAAAGCCTTTATATTGGAAAGAGTGTCAAATGAAATAACAAAATAGATAAGAGACTGTAATACAGCGATATTAATGTTAAAAAAACTGGATAATATTTATGGTACAAAAACTTCCGTCACAGCTAATATGGCGAAAGCAAAATGGATAGAATTTAGATTTCAGCCTGGAGGAAATATGAAAGGTTTCTTGAAAAAATGGGATGAACTAGTAACCGACGTAAGAGATAGCGGTAAAGAAGTTACTGAATCAGAGGAATTGGAGAATTTGCAGTTAGCCTTATGCTATGAACAGGCAATTGCGAAAATTCAATATGAAAATTTACCTTCAAATGAAAAAAATTTAGATAATTTCAAAAGAATATTAAGAGAAGACTCTGACCAAAAATTCAGGGATCAAACTATGAAAAAACAAAATGGTAATAATAACCAAATAAATAATAATTATAAAAATAATAATAATAATTATAATAGGAATAATTATAGGGGAAGATATAATAATTTTAGAGGAAATAATTTTAGAGGAAATGGTAATAATCGTAATAGTTATGCAAATAATAATAGAAATAACAATAATGGTAATGGTAATAATAATGAATCAAACCAGAACCAGAATAATAATTCAAATAGTAATGGGAATAATGGTAAAGGAAATTATAGAGAAAATGGTTACAGAGGTAACTCGAATTATAGAGGTAATAATTATAGAGGCAACAACTATAGAGGTAATAATAGAAATTATTATCAAAATAATAATCCAAAATGTTACAAGTGTGGGCAATTTGGCCATATAGCGCAAAATTGCAATAACAATAATCCACGAGAAAATAATAATAATAATAATTCTAATAATAATCAGGGAATTTATCCCCCAAAAGCTAATATAACTCAACCGAACTCTAATAAAAAGGAGAATTCGGAACAACAGGTGAAGATGTCTTGTATGGTAAAAAAGTTCAACGGAAATAATAATGAGTGGTTGTTGAACGAATTAACAAATAATAATAAAGATAATAAAAATAAAAATTATGATATATTAAATCACAGAGCAATTTTGGATGGAGCTGCGGAGGTGCATTTGACATCCGACTTGGGAAAATTAGTCGATGTTAAAAAATTTGTAACTCCAATCAAATTGCAATGTGCTGGTAAAAATACTTTTTTATATGCTACTCATACAGGGAGAATGGTGATCAAAGTCGAAAACTATAACAAAGTTCAATCATTGATAGAGTTAAATGATGTTCATTATGTGCCAGATTTAAACCTAGATATTATTTCAGCCATAAAAATTACAAACACAGGTACGATCAATATTGATCAACAGAAGAATATTGCTAATATATATTTTATTGAAAATGCTGAAATAATAATGACTGCGAAAAAAGAAGAGGGAATCTTTTATATATATTATAATATCGAAAATAATAATAAAAACACTAATAACAACACTGATAATAATGAAAATAATATAATATGTGCCCCCGTTACTCAAAATATAGATGATGAATGGGATGATTTTACCGTAGAGTTAGAAATTCAGGAAGATGACAATAATAATGAATCACCTGAGGGGGGTGAGGAAGAAGAAATAAGAGATGATAATAATGAAATTGAGGGAACACCCCATAACTCACAAATAAATAATAATATTAATAAAAAATTAACAATACATAGGAGACTAGGACACTTAAATGCCAGATATCTGCAAAAGTTGAAGACTCTAGCAGTCGGCATTCCCGATAATATAAATTTTAGGGATGAGGATTTTTTGAATTGCCAAATATGCTGTATCGCAAATAATTTGAGATTGGGTCATAATGGTGTTAGAACTAAGCCAACTCGAAAACTGGAAATGGCATCCTCAGATATTATGGGTCCGTTTACGCCCTCAGTGGCGAACCAGAAGTATATCTTAACCTTTATAGATCACTTTTTGAAGTATACGTTTGTCATGCCCATAGTTAGCAAAAGTCAAGTCACAAATGAATTTAAAAATATTATAGTATCTATGAGAAATAAATTTCCAGAATATCCCATAGGGACTATTAGGTGTGATAATGCCAAGGAATATACTGATATAAAAATATTAAATTATTGCAATGAGGTTGACATAGCAATGGATTATGTAGTGCCATATTCTCCGGAATTAAATGGTGTTGCCAAAAGGCAAAATCAAACTTTAATGAGGAGAGTACGGGCCATGTTAATTGATGCCAACCTTGATATAAAGTATTGGTCCTATGCTGTGGTAACAGCTGCATATTTAATTAATAGGTCGCCCACAAAGGCAAATGAGGGTTATAAAACACCCTACGAACTATTTTATGGGATAAAACCAAATCTTAAAAACCTTAAAGTCTTTGGAGCATTGACTTACAGACATATTCCTGTAGAAGTCAGAAAACAAAATGCCACAAAAGCCAAAGCAAAACTAAAAAACAAAATTGACCCGAAGTTAGCACACAGAGCAGAAAAAAGTATAATGATGGGTTATACAAATACGGGATACTGTCTTAAAGACCCCTATAATTCAAAATCGTATATCTCATGTGATGTTAAGGTAGACGAAACCCAAAATATTAAATCATTATTAATAAATAATAAACCATTAATGATAAAGTCATCAGATTACGAGTATGATTTGGGGATAATTAACCCTATAGTCATGAATGTAAATGTAAGGTATAATAAAATATATATAGAGGATAATATTCCGAAAAATTATTCTGAAATAGAATTGAACCCTTTTAGAGATGATTGGATCAGGGCCATAAATGATGAATTTAATTCTCTCGATGATATGAATGTGTGGGAAATAGTCGACTACGATCGCCAAAAACTTATAGACACAAGATGGATTTTCACAATTAAATTTGATGAATTTGGAAATCCGAAACCAAAGGCAAGACTTGTAGCAAGAGGTTTTAAGGATAGAACCGAGTATGGTATTGCTGAAACCCATAGCCCGGTGGCATCAGTAGGAACAATAAGATCATTGCTATCTATAATAAAAATTAATTATGGTGCAGTATGATGTGAAAACTGCGTACCTAAATTCACCAATTATTAAACCCATTTTTGTAAGGAAACCTGAAGGTGTAAATATCAACACAAATCAGGTGTTAGAATTGAAAAAGTCTATTTATGGATTAAAGACATCCAGTAATTCATGGTATGACCTGTTGGATACAAAGGTAAGGGAGATGGGCTTTACTAAGACCAAAAGTGATAGATGTTTATACACTATAATTAATAATGATGAAAAAATATATTTTTAACTTATGTGGATGACATATTGATTGCATCAAACTCACAGTCATCAATTACAAAAATAAATGAGGAGCTACAAAAAGATTTTACGATCACTATAATAAATAACACGAGATTTTTTGTGGGCTTAGAAATAACTAGAAACATAGAAAATAACACAATAATACTTTCCCAATACAAGCATATAGACAAAATGTTAAAGAAATTTGGAATTTCGGAGTTAAAAAATACGAATACTCCAATGGAAACAGGGTTAAAATTAGATAAAATTGAAAATGGCATAGATGACACAGAATATAGGTCAATGATAGGTGGACTACTATACTTAGCGAGACTTACAAGACCGGACATATTGTTCCCGGTAAATTTTTTATCCCGCTTTCAAAATAATTCTAATAACACTCTGAAAAATTATGTAAAAAGAATTTTCAGATATATTAATACTACGAAAAATTATAATATAATATATAGATCGAAAGGGGATGGTATACAGGCCTATATTGATGCCTCGTATGCACCCCAGGTCGATGAACATAACATAGATATAAATAATTTGGGAAAAGGGAAGTCCATAACTGGATTTATGGTATTTTCTTATGGAGACTTGGTGGAGTGGAATTGCGGTAAGCAAACCATTCATGCATCATCAAGTACAGCAGCCGAAATAATTGCAGTCTATGACGCACTAGATACCATAAAAGTAATACAATATATGAATTACAAAATTCTAGGGGAAAAATTAAGTGTGGATGTAATGGAAGATAATATTTCAACACAAAAAATATGTTCGGGGGGTAGTCAGAAAAAGTCGAGAGCCCTAATGATCAAGTGCTACTCAATTTTGGAGGCATTTGAGGAAAAAATAATATTTTTTAGAACTGTAAGCTCTGATAATCAATTAGCAGATATTTTGACAAAATCGTTGGATCGTTCAAAATTCGAAAATATAATTGTCAAAATATTAAATGAAACGAACATCTATACATAATACAATATAAAAATAATTCATTTATTTCAAAGTAATAATATGTTTCGAAATTTACCATTTCAAAGTACAAGTCGTCCCAAGTCCAAAATATAGGTCGTAACATGAAAATAGATGCTTAAAAGTTAACCTTCAATTACTGCAAAATTAGTACTTAACAATACCATTTACCAGAAAATACTTGTAACAGATAAATGCCCGACCTCTCGAAAATTTTAACAAAGAAAATAGCAGAAAAATCGAGCAAGAATAAACCCTACAATTCGCATAATAAAAACCCTATACATTTTCAAACAAATGTGAGAGAAATACACGTAATATTCCTACACAAAGTAATGAAAAGAAACTCTCCAACAATAAATACAATAAAGATTAAACCCATTACATGACCACAAATTAAGATAAATCGAAAACGTTGCTTTATCATAAAACATTATAAGCGCCAGTTCAAATACAATAGCAACACACGAAAGATAATAAGCGATGCAATGAATATTATTCTACAATCTTTTTCATGTCACACGTTTAAGATAAAATACGAAACGTAACGTTCTTTTGAATTCAATGAACTCGTATTCGGAAATACCTTTATATTTTTTTTTCTTTCTTTCTTTTTCTTTAATGTAATATGTATACGTGAATATTTTTTTTCTTCTTTTTCGAATTCCTTTTCCGATCTTTTTCTAATCGAAAGATATAACAAATAAATTACATGTTACCTATAATAAATTGATATTTTGCATGTTTCCAATTTTATATTATCATAATATTTTTTTTACAATACCATTTTTTATATATTATATATTATCATTGAATATTTTATGCATGTTACCATATTTGTTTATTTTATTATTTTATTTATTTTCGAAGCACAGCATAGCAAAATTATTTCTTTCTCGAAACACAAAAAGTTACCATAATAATATGTTGATAATGGGATGTTAATATTTTATTTTTTTTTTACATATATAATATTTTTGTAATTAATAATTTTTGTATCAACAATAATAATTCGTTTACTTTCAGCGTCGAACATGATGAAGAACTCAATCGGTAAAATTTCAGGGGGGTGTTGATACGAAATCCCACCTTCACTCATTCTTCATCATCATCACGATCACTATATATTGTGACGTCCGAAGACGAACGTACATCCCGAGTATGGGGAATGATATCACGATTCGAAGTATATCAATAAGTCTCGATCAATCGTAGAGTCGAAACCACAAACCAGCTCAAACAGTTAGGCCACCAGCCTACCAGCGATAGCTCCCTAGGCCTACGAAGTATATCGGGCGAATTTACGTATGTGGAATTAAATAAGTTGGCCGACCCATTATCACAGTATACACTTTATTACATTTGAAAAGATTACTCACAGTTATGGTAACTACAATCAGGTCGTGCAGGTTATTCTTCACATCGCCTCATGGTTCTCGAAGTTCGGTGAACCATCAAATCTCGATCGATTATTCGTTTTAAGTTCGAAAGAATAATATCCCGAGTTATTTAAATTCTACTACTGGCGTTCACATTCGAAAATATCGGTGAAAACAATCAATTGGTGGCTTGCTGCTGTATAAAAGAGCTGTATTTGTCGTGAATAATATTTCGTATTCACGACGAATGAAAAAACCATCACGTCTAAAACGAGACTGACTGTTCACTCTTCAGCCTAAAACGTGAACAGTCAAAGAGATTAGGTTTGGTTCACCGATGATCGATATCGTATTTTTACACGTCACCATATCGTTAAATAATAATCGGTCGACGTGTCTTTATGTTTCTTAGATTTCGGGAATTTATTCCCGATGGGGAATCGGCTTATTTCTGGTTTGCCTTATCGTTACTACAAACTTATAATTCGAGAGCCATTCCCTATCGTAATAATAATACAGTCGATGGTGACGTGAAGGGAAGGCTATGGGTGACTTAGATGTCACAACTCCCCCCCCCCCAAATTTTGAAACGAGGGATCACCCGCAGCCTTCGGACATTTGGTAACTTAGCTGAAATAGAATATATTAGGAAAGGTTGGTCCTTTGATTAAAATACTTTTGATGATCGAAGAAAAAATTATATTCGAAGAACAAAACAAACAATAATATATTACGTCCGAGGAAACGAAAACAAAACGTACACTTGAATAAGGTCCGGACAACGATAAGTAACGAGAGAGATCAAAAAATAAAAAAAAAATAAACAGAATAACAATTAGAATAATGATACATCACATTTGCTTATATTTAATAAGACGATCGATATTAGGAATAAAACTAGGAACATGAAGAATTGGTAAAAATTATTAATACTCTAGTAAGAAAACAACAAAAAAAAAAAGGTGTCAATTTAATCGATAGGTAGATAAATACGACATGAACGAATGATAGGTAGTTGGGATAATATTAATCATAACTGAGATGGGATCCCTCTATATCGATTCGAGTAAGGATAGGCGGGGTGGGATATTTTGACGTTTAAAGTACTCTCCTGGGGAGCTCATATCGATGTCGATATGTTTGGTCGTCCTTCACAAGGAGGATCTCTCCTTTTGTGGGGTCTCCTTGTACGGCCCGGAGGTATTTCCTGGCGAACGGTGCCCCGAGAACCATCCTGTTAATATCGAGCATGGGATGTCTCACCAGATAAAACGTCTCTTCGAACTCGACTCCGGTCCGGCTGATTAGATTCATCGTAACCGTTTCGTTCGACTCCATTGTTTTCGGTATGGACCAGTCACATGACCACGTGGCTCGACTCACTAGGGTCAGTTGTTGGTTAGCGGAGATGACTTTTTTATTCATGTACGACACCTGTGAACTGGTGTCGAAACATAGCATCTTCTCTTTACCCACGAAAATTGTCTTCTCCATGATGAACGCGACACAGAACACCTTCGGAATTATCGATTTCATCTCACAAACTGACATCTCTCTCACCTCGGTTCCTGGGCAGTACTTGATCCCTTCTAGTAGCTCCTTTGGCATCTCATCGATGGGGACTGGCGGCGCTGGTTTGTTCTCGTCCTCGTCATCTTCGATCTCGATCGGTGTGTCTATTGGGAGGGCCGTTAGTTCTTTAGTTTTTTTCATTAGTCTTGGAATTCTATAATTAATGAGCTTCTTACCCTTTTCTTTTTCATCAACTGTAGCTTTCGATGGTTCGTTTATTTTGACCGACTTTCCGCTCGATGTTGGTCTCTGCCCGTCGTCAACGATCACGATAGGAACCCTCTGAAATTCATCACTTCCTGCTACATTTTTCTTTTTATTTTTAAGGGTTTTCTTTTTTCTTTGGGGTTCCTTTTCATCGAAGTTATCCCCTTCCGTTTTTCTTTTTATTGATAATTTATCTCCACTTTTTAATAGGGTTATTTTAATTTTTTCTTTTTGAGGTTGTGCCAAAATTTGGGGAATCAGGACGTCGCATGTAGGGAGGGTTTTGGCGAAATGTTCTGCGTTATGGATGCTCACCTTATTTAACTCGGTGTTTAGTTCCGTCACTTGTGCCCGCAGCTTCTCGATCTCATCATTTTGATTTTTGACGATTTCTTCGAGAATCTCCATTCCGCGGAGGATCTGGCCTCGTTCTTGATCCTCACTGGTGATGACGCGTTCGAGAAAATCCGCTTGTCCTTCGATGGCGGTCGATGTTGCCTCGTGGAAAGCTGCTCTTTCGGTTAGCGCTTTCGAAGTTACCGTTTGGTTGTGAGCTGCTATCCGAAGCTGTTTTCTCAGTGAATCGAGGAACTGTTCATTTTCACCCGAGATTTTGATGAACCGGGCTTTGACTCTTTCAGCCACGATCAACGATTCAGGCATGTTTTGTTCGGCCATCTCGACTAGATTAATACGAGAGGACTTTTACTTTTGCAAATTGATTATTCAACTATTTTATTAAGAAATGTGGTTTAGTATACTTACGTATCGATATTTGTTGAATGACGGTTTTAATGAGTAATAATAATAATAAAAATCGCATTAATTTTCGAACTTAATATTTCACGTACTTATCTTCTCGAACGTTATTGTGAGATTAGCTTTGTTGCTTTGGTCATGATTTCTGACTGCTTCCCCCCCCCCCCAACCACGATGTCATCGATGAATTGATTAATCATCGGTGAGTTGATCAGTCAATGACGCGATGTCATCGTTGTTGAACTTTGCGACGAAGGGTGTGACGTTGACGTAAGTGGAATTACCTTATTTTTGTAATTGAATTATCTTGTATTTATCTTGATTAATTCACGGCGTTATTAATGGGATTTATTTTCGAGATGTTTTTGTTCTGGGTTAATTTTGTTTTTTGATTGTAGGTGAATTCTATCGTTTGAATTCGTGTACATTGTGTTGGAGGATTTTCCCATCGGGCGTACGGACTCGATAACTTCCGTTTCCCTTCACCTCGATTATTTCGCAAGGGCCAACGAATTTTGGGTTGAGTTTCGACGATACTCCAACGGCTTTGTCGGAAAGTGTATGATTTTTTGTATAGATCGTATCTCCAACCTTGAGATCGGTGAGATTTTTACTTTTGTTGTTCTTTTTTCGCCTTAAGAGTGTTTTCTTTGTGTTTTCTATGGCTTTTTCTAGGAGCATCTTATATTCTTCGTCGGTTAATGGTATCGCTCTTCCTTCGTAGTCGAATTTCACCTTCTCCATCAACGTTGCCGGTGGTATCCCAGTCGTGGCGTGTTCGATGTGGTTTAGCCTACGTTCTATTTCGTCGATGTGTTGATACCAGTTGCTGTGTTTAGTTGGGCATTTTATTCGAAGGACATCGCTGATGATTTTCATTCGTGTTTCGACTGGATTCGATGATGGTGTATACGGTGATGTAAACCTCGGCTGTATTTTTAGTTGTTTCCAGTGATCGATCCAGTCTTTCGTGGTAAATTGACTCCCGTTATCTGATAGAATCGTTTCAGGCTTGCCGTATTTTTCGATAAAGTGGTTCGTTCTATCGATACAGACATTTACCGAAGCTTTGCTTATCGTATATAGCTTCGTAAATTTGGAGAATACGTCCATAACAACGAAGATTCGATTAACATTTCCACGTCCTGACGGTAATGGACCGTACAGATCGACGGACAGCAGTTGACCAGGTTTGTCAGCGAAAACTGATAAAAAGGGGCCTGATAGTGTCGTATTTGTATTTTTTGATTTCTTACAGGTTTCGCAGCTTGAGCAGAACAGTTCGATTTCATATTTCGATCCCGGCCAGTGGAAGAATCGCCGCACCAATTCGAGTGTTTTCCGAGATCCTGGATGGGTGAATTCTTCGTGATAGAATTTGATCAGCAGCTCGCGAGTTGATTCGGGGGCGTATATTCTTTTATCTCCGTCGGGATTGATGTAGTAAACTATACTATTTTCTTTTTCAACTCGTGGTGACCGTCTTTCGAGTTGACCTATAATCTCTCTGCTTTTCTTTTGCAGGTTTGACATGTTGTTCATCAATGATGATATTGTGATCGCATTGTTATCATCAACCAACATTAGTACGACCGGGAAATTGGCGTATCGATATACTACAACTTCGAGCGGAGAACAGTATCTGCTCAAAGCGTCTGCCGCAATGTTCTTACTGCCAGGTATATGTTCGGTGGCAGTTATCGAGAAGCTAGTGAGAAACGTTCTCCACCGCGCTACCCTTTGTGAGACGTCGTCTTTCAAGCCTATGAGATACTGTAGGCATCGACAATCAGTTCGTATCCGAACCTCGTGATTGGTAAGCATATACAAATTCTTTTTCATTGTGTATATTATCGCTAACATTTCTTTTTCGAATGTGGGATAGTTCTTCTCGGACTTTTTTAATAGTCTGCTTACCATTGACAGCACCTTCGGTTTTTCATCTTCCTTATCATCGATGAATTGGACAACTATACCTGAAATGGCGAAGTTAGAAGCGTCTGTAATTACGTAAAATGGAAGGTTCCAGTTCGGATGTGACTGAAGCAGGCATTTGACCATTTCTGACTTTACTTTTTCGAATGCTTGCTGGTGATCATTTGTCCATTCAAATGTAGTATCGTTTTTCAACAGATTACATAATGGAGCGATTATATCCCCATATCTTGGAACATGTCCTCAATAATAATTAGCGACTCCGAGGAATGATTGAACTTCTTTTTTCGTCGTCGGAACTCTAAAGTTGTGGATCACTTCTGCTCGTTTTGGATCAGGTCGTATTCCATCAGCATCGATGACGAAACCTAAGTATCGAGCAGTATCTCGAAACCATGAACATTTTTCTAGTTTAAGTGTCATGTTATATTTTACGAATCTCTCTAGAACTAACCGAATGTGTTCCAGGTGTTCATCGTGTGTCCGAGAATGTACCAGAATATCGTCGACGTATACTGTAACACAGTGATCGAGACCCCTCAGGACAATCCTCATGGCTGCTACAAAGGCCTGCATCGCGTCTTTCAAGCCGAAGATTATCCGATTCAGCACATATGGTTTTCCTTGAAATCGGAAGGCGATGTATTTTCGAGATTTGGAAGCTAGAGGAATCTGTAGGAATCCCCATCTTGCGTCGAGCTTCGTGAAGACTCGCATTTCGGATAAGCTTAGTTTTATTGTCTCGATCGGTGGGACTGTGTCTCCTCTCGTGCCCATGTACTGATTTATCTTCCTAGCATCGAGGCAAGGGCGAATGTCACTGTTTTCCTTCTTCGTGTATGTTATTGGTGAGAAGTATTCGCTCGATTTGGGACTTATAATTCCTTGTTTCTCCCAGTCGTCGAACAATTCCTTGACCTTTGGGATCCAAGCCTTTGGAATTATCCTCTCTTTTTCGTCCATCTTCTTCGTATCCGGGGACATATTTAAAGTGTGAGTGTATGCCGCGCACCTACCGATCCTCTCAGCGAAGGCTTCGTGGTTTTCTCGCAAAACGTCACCGAATCTTTGAGCTATTTTATTTGATACCTCCAATTCCTTCAATATCTTCTCGATTTTGTTTTCGATCTCGAATGGGGTTTCATCCATTGGTCCGATGTTGAGAATAGATTCGACGGCACCAAATTGGACTCCGGGTATTTCAATTCGTTTCGATTTGTCTCGTGGATCTACAAAATCGACCAACCGATATCTTACACTAGGTCTTCCATCGTATTCATAAAGGAATTCTCGACCTAGTATGATCGGTGCATTCAGACTCTTGTTTATGTGGAGCGTCGTCGTCATCTCGATGTCGTCCCCTTGCTTATCGACCATTATGAATTGTAAGTTTATCGATCCATAAACTCGTATAGCGGGTTTTCCGACAGTGTAACCGACTTTCTGTGTTGGGCAGTTCACATGCATGAGATACAGATCTGGGTTATGTTTTTCCAAGAACTGAAGGAATTTCTCGGTTATCCAGCTGTATGGGGAACCTTGATCGATGTAGGTTCTGTAAACGTTTCTCGCTTTTCCCATAATGCTATTTACTATGAAGGGCGGAAACCACGGCCTTGTATCGACGAAGTTACTCTCGGAATCGATTTCTTCTGGATCCGATTCGACGTCATCCATGATGTGGAAGCAGAACGTTCCATATGGATCTTCTTCGTCTGTTTGCTGAGGGTCGTCCGTTCCCGATTGCTCGTTTTCATCACATCGATCCTGGTCGTCGTATCCTGAAATCAGGTTGACGTTGGGACTTATTTCGTTGTCCTTTCGATCGACGTGGTCCACAATTAAAAACGCTAGATTTTCATCGATTAAGTGTGTCTCTTCCTTGTTATAACGGCGTGGGACGGCATAAATGGACCTTTTGTCTCCCGGGACGATTGCTTTATCCTTATTCTCGTTTTCGTACTTCCGAGTAAAGATCCTCTCGATGTCGAGAATATACACGTCCTTGAAGTCGGACTTGAGGTTCCAAATTCAGCTATTGAATCTCCGGAGTCGAGATCTATAGAACTGGTTGTCCATCCTCATCGGATCTGGCGAGATTGTTGTAACGATTATTTTCTCAACTCGACGTTTTCGGAGTAATTCGTCGAGGAGGTATCGAAGTTTCGAGATGATCGTGTCTTCGTCTGCATCTGGATTGAGGATGAATTCTTCTCCAAAGCCGATGATTATACGAGTATTTTCTTTTGTAACTCTTCGTATAATTTCTAGGAGAGGGCCCAACCGATTTAGTTTCTCGAAGCCTGCTGTCTTATCGATACTGAGGTTTTGGGCGCTCGATAAACCACTATTCCTCAACCAACTCAGGATAGTCGCATCACCGAAGACTTGATAAGTCTTCCACTCTGGTATTACGAATTCGTTCTTCATTACCATTGTCGGTCTGTTTTTACCGAATTTATCGATGGGGCGTCCTATGCGACCGACCATAGGCGCCTTCTTCAGTTTCCCTGGTTCCGATGGGATGTTTCATCGGGAGTATATGAATTTGCGTATTTTTGATCACCGATGTTCAATACTGGCTGTTGTTTTACCTGTTTACTTACACTATTCTCTTCGTGGAACAGGCTGTGTAAGTACTCGAGTTTCGTCGAGAATTCAACCAGATTTGCGACATCAGATTCGAGTATTCGGTCCCTATATGGCATCGGTATTTTCTTCACCAGGATTCCATATATGGTCTGGATGTCTTTGCCGCACTCAAGTAGTCTCGTGTATGTGTGTATTGCGTAGTCGACTACCGAATCATATTTTCTCGAATCATACTGACCATCTCGAATAGCTTGTACTTGGGCTTGTTTCCTTGACTTGTTCCAATAAACTGTTACGAAGTGATCTCGAGCTTCTTGATATCCCCAATTCTCTCGATAGACCGCTCCTCCTGGAAACTTATTCACATCCATCATCTTCCCGAAGACTCTGCCTAGTTGTTCATCATCTTGGTCCAGATCCTCGACACAGCTTTCGAATTCCCTAAGGAATTCTTCTGGAGTTCGGTGATCCCTATGTCCAGTATACGCCGGCATTCTCGAAGGGTCGAACAATCTCGATGTCTTCTGCAGCGGTGCTACTCTCGAGAACGTTTGATTTGTTCCTATTTCGCGACGTCTACGTATCGGTGTTCGTTCTCTTTGGTTCGGTAAATACGTAGGAACTGTTGTGTCTTTCAGGTGTCTTATAATCATCGGAGGTGGTGTTTCAGGTCTGAAATTCACTGGGACGTCCGACATTTCTCTCGGGTATTTTGTGGTATTGGGTCTCTTGAGATCGGCAATCGATCGATTTTTCTTTCGAAATAGTCGAACTGCTCTCTGATCTGAGATTTCGTTTCTAAGCTCAGTAATTTTATTTGCTCAAGGATTTCCCTGGAGCTCGGACTTTGTTCTCTTCTTTTGATAGCACTTACTAACGTCGAACTTGCTACGGGTTTTCGAACGGTCTCTGTCTGACTCTGTGGAATCGTAATTTCTTCGTTTTCTTTGGACGGTGTTTTATCATCTTCGATGGGTATATACAACGAATCGCTATAAAACTGCGCATCTTCGAAGTCGACTTTCTTTTTCGTCTGATCGAGTTCGATCTCGGCTATCCTCTCACGTATTCTCGATGTTGAGGGATTTTCGAAGGATTTTTGTTTTGAAATTTCTCCCTCGAGAGCCTTAACTCGATCTTCGAATTCGCTATTCTTTTCAGCCACCTTAACTGCACGCAATTCAGCTGCTTTCCTTCTCTTTTCACTTTTTTCGAACATCGAGTCTCGAACAACACATTCCCTCCGATATCGAGCGGTACTTTTGGATTGTCGAAGATAGAGGTTCCGGTAAAACTCAACTGGGTCGGTTCCCTTGGGTGGTTCGGGCACCTTATTTGAATCGAAGGCCCATAGATTTTTCAATGTCTCCTCTTCCTCCATGATGGCAGATCCCTTAGTGACGTTCACTTCATCTTCGCCCATCGCGATTTCTCGAGTGTTTGTCACTTCATCCCTACTTCGTCTTCTCAGGTGGTCGGGGGTGTCAAAGGGGTTAGGGTTATCGTCATCCCCAATACCGTCCATTTCGGACGAAATCTGCTGGCCTAAATTTATTAAAAAGGCTAGTATTTCCCCTAACTAAATCGATACGTTTTATCCTAACAGACTAGCAATCGATGTCTATGGCTCTGCTCGTCGATATACCTGGAACAGGGGGGATTTATGGCTCAGCTATTACTAACAAGCATATCGACTTAATTAATCAATGGGTAGGTCATACTTTTAGGGGAATCTTCCGGAAGTATAGTATCGAAAATATTTCTAGAATCCCTAAATTTTAATGTATGTTATGAATTGGACCAAGATCTATAACATAGGGCAGATAAAAAATCGATTCAGACTTAATTACTTTACTTTAAAGTTGGTACGTTGTAAGTACGATTACGGGAATACGGGTGGCTTTTAAATCTAGCCTATATTTTTACTTTATTTCAATACACACCCGTACGATGTTATTTTAGTCTGTTAAGAGTCGTTAAAAGACAGTTTGTCGAACAATAAAATACTGGGCCACTAAAAGCGACGTACAATAGTTAGGTTAACTACGATAACTATTTTCTACGGCACACTGCCGATAAAATGCTAAGATCAAAACATGATCGGTAGGCTTAGGGCCATAGCAAATGACTGTAACGACTAACAGTCTTGGACACACATATATTTATGAGGGAGCTTGCGCCTCGAACGGGACATTATTTATCACACTAATAATCGAATTAAACACGAGGGACCCAATCCTCGAACACCAGGTTGTTTTAGTAGTTTACGTTAAATTTATTATTTTTATCAAATTTGGGTTGACACGCTTCGTAAGGCATAGAGCTAAACGCTGAAGTCGATGTGGCTTTCACTGCAGTTTACTTGCTGCATTTGCGTCTTAGAACGGAGAAAGACTTCCTCCAATTAGCACACGTGGGAATCAGATGCCCAACAAAAATAAAAGATGGCCGCGGCAAACACGGCCAGTCAACGGTCGCCAGACACTTTTGGTAAATTTGGATAGTGCCAATCCCGATATGAACAGGTTGATCAGACCTATCCAGCTTAAAGGATCGCTCTAACGATCATGCTGAGCAACAAACCGATCGGATGGGTTTTAACAAAACTCAGATGGCGGACTTTTGTCTCTTCTCGTACGATCTTTCTACTCTTATTAATAGGATATGAAAAAAAAGAAACCCGAAAAAAAAAATGAAAGTAGGAAACGGAAATAATTTTGGACGGGTGGTTCGAGAATATGATCGGAAGAAGGAGGTACACTCTCCACATTCGTTGATATACACCCGCGTAAACTACAGTACCGAGTAGCGATACGGATCTACGAATAACATGAGATTGTATATATCCGCATGTGAAGGTTTTAGATTAAGAATGGACGATTCTCGAATTACACCCTCATAACGGACGGAATTAACATTAAGACAGAAGGTTGTGGATAAGGCGTTTGCATTAGGCTCGTCCACTGAACTTGAAAGACAAGTCAATCAAGTCCTGTCACGGTCGCCAAGTAAAACGTAGATGTGATGTCCGAAGACGAACGTACATCCCGAGTATGGGGAATGATATCACGATTCGAAGTATATCAATAAGTCTCGATCAATCGTAGAGTCGAAACCACAAACCAGCTCAAACAGTTAGGCCACCAGCCTACCAGCGATAGCTCCCTAGGCCTACGAAGTATATCGGGCAAATTTACGTATGTGGAATTAAATAAGTTGGCCGACCCATTATCACAGTATACACTTTATTACATTTGAAAAGATTACTCACAGTTATGGTAACTACAATCAGGTCGTGCAGGTTATTCTTCACATCGCCTCATGGTTCTCAAAGTTCGGTGAACCATCAAATCTCGATCGATTATTCGTTTTAAGTTCGAAAGAATAATATCCCGAGTTATTTAAATTCTACTACTGGCGTTCACATTCGAAAATATCGGTGAAAACAATCAATTGGTGGCTTGCTGCTGTATAAAAGAGCTGTATTTGTCGTGAATAATATTTCGTATTCACGACGAATGAAAAAACCATCACGTCTAAAACGAGACTGACTGTTCACTCTTCAGCCTAAAACGTGAACAGTCAAAGAGATTAGGTTTGGTTCACCGATGATCGATATCGTATTTTTACACGTCACCATATCGTTAAATAATAATCGGTCGACGTGTCTTTATGTTTCTTAGATTTCGGGAATTTATTCCCGATGGGGAATCGGCTTATTTCTGGTTTGCCTTATCGTTACTACAAACTTATAATTCGAGAGCCGTTCCCTATCGTAATAATAATACAGTCGATGGTGACGTGAAGGGAAGGCTATGGGTGACTTAGATGTCACAATATATATGTCATACGTACACTCTCACCACGAAATGCTTTCCCCTACTACTCTCGATACGATATTGCTGTTGCTTCGCCATTTCATATTTTGTTTGTAATGTATTAATCACTCGTGTAATAAACCTCCATAATATCAGAAGTCTCAAGTTCTTTCGATCCTCGTTCTGTACGCCTCACATGAATATTTAGACCTAATTATTTCATTCCGTAATTCTTACTTTTTTTTTATACAGAACGTTTTAATGCAAATGGGATTAAATGTTATTACTGTCGATGGAAAACTAATCAAAGAATTACGTACTTATATACAGGTAGAATAAGGAAAATATTAATAATTTCCTTATTCTTATCTTAAAACTATACTATACAGTTAACTATATAATAGTTTATGAGGATGCACCAATTACACCTACAAAATCCAATTTATTACAAGCTTCTTCAAAATCATTAAGAGATTGCAATAAATCTGTCGGTAAGCTATTGCCATTAGATGCTTCTAGACCATTAGATAGTGGATATATACTCATCTCTTCTGTTAAGTCAAGTTTTGATGCACTTAAAGTATCAGTGGAATGAAGTTCTAGTAAAGTATTACATATTTATGTCATTAATTATTCTATAAACTTACAAATAATGCCATCTTATCATGTGTCAATGGCAAAGTAGAATAATAATAAAATTAATTATCTAAAAATATAATTTTAATTACTAAATTAACGAAATATAAAAATTAATTTTTTTCTAGCCAGAATTGGAAATTTGGAATCACTATCACTTATCACCAAAGGTCGATTTTTGTAAATAGAACGCCTGTTAACAGTGGCTTCAGCGGTCTTCCATTTAACCCTATGTATTTCTTATCAGTTCTAGCCCTTGACTATATAGCTTAATGGACTGCTAGAACTAATAAAATCTTGAAGCCAAAGAATGCAGGCGTTACTTTTCGAAAAAGGTACTTTGTGTGAAAACTGAATTTGTATTCAGTTATATTTTCGTGACTCCTAACAATATAAGCAGTGAGAGAACGATATTCTTTTAAGTTTCACTAGTGTTTGTACTTTCACTTATCACCAAAGATCGTTTTTCGTAAAAAGAACGCCTGTTAACAGTGGCTTCAGCGATGTTCCATTTAACCCTATGTATTTCTTATCAGTTCTAGCAGTCCATTAAGCTATATAGTCAAAGCAACGACATCATTATCAAAAATTGTCGAATGACCCATTAAATCTTGGCTGCTGTGTATTTTTCCATTATGAACCCAAGTTTCTTGAAACTCATCATTAGTATCTTATACCTAATTGTCCCAAATTCAAGAATACTTCCTAGATAACAATTAACAGAGCAATACCCATCAATGAAATTTTCATTACTTCCTCAATTATTCTCGAGAATACTTCGAACAGCCTCAAATAATTCATCATTGATAAGAGTATATAATTGCGTAAAGTGATAAGCACTTGGAAAAAAATTCTAGTGTCAGGTTCGCTGCTTCAGAATTATAGGATTTGTCGCAAGTCTGAAATGACTTGTATAATTCAGTAAAGACTTTGGTTACTTTAGTTTGCAGTAAATTTAGACCATTTTATTGTAATGTAATGAATCATAGTAAAATAATAATCGTAAGTAGTTTCATTATATTTATGTTAGTATTTTCTGCACCTATGGTATTACTTTGTAGTTTTGTAAATACAGAATAATTTTACTTCTTGAATTTTAATAAGAAATAATTTTGTTCATTCGTTAGTAGCATTTGGTGATGTTTTTGTGTCTATAAGAAAACCATAATGAGTGACTACAACAATCCGAACGAGCTTCTAGACCCATCTTTGAAAAATATAGTTGAGCAAACATCATTGAAATGGATTTTTGTTGGAGGAAAAGGAGGCGTAGGCAAAACTACATGCAGGTAATTTTTTTTTTCCAGTTTCGTCTGTTCTCTGATATCCATTATCCCTCATTTATTTCTATTGTAAATTGTAGTTGTAGTTTAGCTGTTCAATTGACCAAATTTCGGGAACGCGTTCTTATTATATCAACTGACCCAGCGCACAACATATCGGATGCATTTAATCAAAAGTTTTCAAAAGTTCCAACAGAGGTTAATGGCTTCCAGAATTTATTTGCTATGGTAAGTAAATGTCATTTTATACCAGCTAGTCCTCTCTGCGTAGACTTTTGCTGTAATATGTTCTCTTCGTATTTTAGGAAATCGATCCTAATGTAGGTTACAGTGAATTACCTGATGAATATTTTGATGGAGAGAATGATGTTCTCAAAATTAGTAAAGGAATTTTTCAAGAGATTGTTGGTGCTTTTCCTGGAATCGATGAGGCTATGAGCTATGCTGTTGTTATGAAGTAATTTTAATTGTCACTTGGATAAACAATCTTCATGTAATTTAATATAATAGTCATGGAAAATATTTTTAGGTTAGTTAAAAGTATGGACTTTTCGGTTGTAGTTTTTTGATACGGCCCCAACTCGTCATACAGTTAGTTTATTGAGCTTCCCTCAAGTTATGGAAAAAGGATTAGGCAAATTAATTCGATTGAAGCAGAGTGTTGCTCCATTTTTAACTCAAGTTTGTATTCGTTGAGTGAATTTTTTAATCCATTATATTACGTTCGTCTCTAAAGCTGCTGTCTTCATTAATTTTAGTTTGCTGTGCTATTTGGGATGAATGATTTTAACACGGATTCCATTGGCAATAAAATGGAAGAGACTTTAGCTGTTATTCGGCAAGTTAATGAACAGTTGAAAGACACAGTATGTACAGCATGAACTTTTTTTACCGAAGTGTCTATGTGGCTTTGCTAGAAATAAAGTTAGTTGGAGGAACCTTTGAGAATATTAGGAACTGAGAAGCTCGAGAAAATGTGGCGTCACTATACTTCAAAGAAACATTTTTTCCTTCGTTCATTCTTCATTTGAACTCCTGAATTGATATTTGAAAATTTTTATTTCTCAAGAAAGAAAATTGCTGTTTTGGATGTGCCAGTAAATATACACTTACGTATGGAGAAAATATTTTGGGCAAATTAATACATCAAATGGTATAATAATATTTCATTTTTATTAACATTTTCTCACATTCCTACAATGGTTGTGTGGTTGAGATGCTGCTTTATGAATCAGTAGTGCCGAGTTCGAATCCCACCATAGGTAAGGTTTTAGAAAAAAAATTTTATTTTTATTTTCATTTTTATTTTTTTCCCAAGAATAGTTTATTAGATTCTCTTTTTTTTAAATGTTTTTTAAAATAATTATTCAAGATTAGACCCGTTTTTCATCAGAATGGGTACAGATTCTAGGTTTACTTATTACGTAGGTGGTGGAATCTTTTGGGCAGATGCGGGAGGCTGGTCCGTGGTATGCCACGTTGGGAGTTACAACAGCGGGCGGGGCAAAGCCCCACCGCCTTGAGTTCACCCTGCTGTTGCTGACATACAAAGTGGCATGCCTTGGCCAAGGCCCCCTGCATCGTCCGAAAGATCACTCGGCCGGTACTGTGCTGGTATCTACTATACTCACTAACACACGTGAGAAACAGTAAAAAAAAAAATTTTGCCCAAAATATTTCTTACACATGCAAGTGTATATTTACAGATACATCTGACTTGGTTATTGCTTTTTTCTGTAAATGCGATTCGCTATTTTTGATTTAGGATCAAACGACGTTCGTATGTGTTTGTATCCCCGAATTTTCGTCCTTGTACGAAACTGAAAGACTGGTCCAGGAATTGAATAAATGTAGCATTGATATGCACAATATCATTGTTAATCAATTAATTTATCCAATTGATGAAGAAAAACCTTGTAAATTTTGTTCATCACGAATCAAAATTCAAACCAAATACATGGAGCAAGTATGTTTTTTTTCACTCTGTTTTCACTGGACTAATTCAACTTTTCGCTTCTATAGTATCTAAAATTTTTGTTTTCTCTATTTAGATTAATGATTTGTACGAAGATCTTCACGTCACTAAGTTACCACAACTAGATCGAGAAGTCCGTGGACCTCATGAAATTGAGAGTTTTTCGGAGTTTTTAGTTAAACCATACGTGCCTGATTCATTGTAAATTGTCTTAGAGAATTTATTATTATTTTGTTATTCAGTAATTGGTTTTAATTGTATACTTTGTGCAATTTATTAAAAAATTATATTTATATGGTTCTTCCTTAAATCTATCGTAAAGTTTTTCGCTAGTTGATTAGGTGATTTAAACATCGAAGTAAACTTTACATTCAAAAAGATGGCATAAATAAATAAATAAATAAATAAATAAATAAATAATTAAATAAATTTTATTTAAAAAAACAAAAAAACAAAACCAACTGCGTTAATCTGGATGAATAACTCTTATTGGTGGATAAATTCTCATTCTTTTAAATTACACCTTTTCTTTTTAATTTTCAAATATGAATAGTCTAGGACATTTTCCAAATGGTCAGGAACATTTTGGGCTTACTTTCATTAAAATCTATGAATTAAGAAACTTGTTGATCAAATGAAATTTTGTTAGTTCCGAAGATAAACATACCGAACATATAACCTCCCCGTACTCGGTCGGTAAAAAGATAATCTCGCAAGTCACCAAAAAATTTTCTAGATATTAAATTTTTCTTGTTCTCATTTCTACTCCAAATTCTTATTTAAAATTGACTTTTCACTTTGACAGGGAAAAAAATACCTAGCTTGAAATATATCCCAAAATCAGGTATTTCTTTTTACCTACAGTTTCTATCCTTTCTTCATTTTAACTAAGATTGAAAAAACAAAAATTGGGTTTCCTGTTTGAAGGTTAAATTTTAGTATTGATCCCGATTTTTGATCGATTTTCAATCAATCAGTTGAAATCAATCCTAAAACTATCAATTTCACAAGATGATTTTTGAAAAATTGAAATTAATCCATGGTTAATGTCAGCAAGTTGATTGCATTTTTCTTATTTTTATTTCATTTATTCTAAAATATTCTGATAACTGATAGAGAAATGTTTTCACTTCTCATTTCATCGTGATCATGTTTTTTTTACTCCTTTCCTTTTCAATTTTGCGAAATGAAGTGCCTGTGGAAATCAAGTGTTGTTTGGAAGCTTTTTTAAAATAAAAAAAAATGTAAGAAGCTTTTTGCAAAATTTTGGGTACAATGTGCGTTTTTGTGGAAATACTACAAACCTACAAAGGCTGGAAACACGCATATTTGATAACTTTGAAAAATAAATTTAAGCTAATTGATTTTCGATTGATCCATTGTTTTTCAATCGATTTTTTTAATCTCATGATCGAACTACTCAGAAATCAATTTTTCAAAATCAATCTCTAGAGACAAAAATTGGAATCACAAAAATTCAGTTCTTATTTTTCAGTGGACTCTTGGACAACGGCTGTTCACAAGAAACCCTTCACCACGGCAGCCCCCGAGGACCCCTCTCGATATCTTTAGCAACAGAGTATGGCGGCAGTATCTTAACAAAATTAGTTTGAATCTTATATGTTGTAGAGGGCCGATTCCTCCTATAACATTTTTGTATACATACTTGCACGATTCAATTTTTTCTAGTACAAACGGAGCTTCATTTTATCGGTAAACACACACACTTTCTTTTCATCAGAAAATCTAGTAGATAATAAATTACAAAAAACAGAGAATTAAGAAAAACATATTCACTAGTTCATTTTATACAAAGAAAGAAAAAAAACAACAGTTTTAACTCTACTTTATTTTCGAGAAAATAACGGAACAGCAGAGCTTTACCAAAGAAACTCTACATGGCAATGAAACTAACATTCATTTGATAAGACACTGAAAAGAATTGATCAATTTCCTGAAAGATTTATCAACTGATCACGAATATGCGAATTTACAACTTATATTTCACTTGATTTACTTCATCGAAATCTTCAACGTAATCGTCAAACGCATTTTTTACAAATTCCGTATACAATTCATCGTCTCCATCATTGGAACTATTTTGAAATGAAGCAGAATCGAGCAATGCTTGTCTCTTAAATTCTTTCGCCTGTTCTTTCAGCATTTTCTTCCTCTCTATTTTCATTTTTCGAATGTATTTCAAAAATGTTTTCTTATCCACCGAGTCAGATCGCTGTGCTTCGAAATTAAACCCGACTTGTATAACAGCAGAATTACCCAAAAGTGCTGTTTCATTAACTAACGCAAGCTTCTCAATACGTTTATTTTTTATACTACTGGTGATCTGAAAAAATCTCAAATAATGTAGAAAATTTAAAGTTGAAATAACCTAATCAATGAGAAATTAACAACGTACTGATTTATGAATCTGTTCATAGTTTAGTCCAAAAACATTCATTTTCATGGTAGGTATTTTTATTTCTTCATCTTCGCAAAGAGGTTCTTTATCTTCTAATTGCATTAAACTGCCCTGAAATTAACAATGAGAACATTGAAATTCTGGATTACAAATTTTCGCTAATAGAACTGAACATACTTTAATTTCTAATGGCAGAGTAGTATGAAGTTGTAGTTGTTTTTTGAGAACATCTTCCGTAAATACAGTAGGGACAAAATCTTCACCAAAATCTGCAATTTTTAATCGCCTGTCAACTTCCGCCATTAATGCGCGGAATTTATCTAAAATAAAAATAAAACAACTTGAGTACGTAAAACCAACAATTATAATAACTAAAGATCACTTAATGCTGCTAAATAGCAATAATTTACACATCACACAGACTTACATAGTACATAAATATGTCAAAATTGTCAACTAATCAAGTGCATCGATATGATATATTAATATAATATATGAAGAAAAAAGTAATAATAATATTAATAACAGTAACAATAACGTAATAGCAAAATCGACAATATAAACCTCACCTTTGCAGAAACGTATTTTAGGCACAATTCCCATTACTCTCAAGTTTATCATTTCCTGTCGCAAGGGTGCAGCAATTTCAGATAATAATTTTTCAACTACATTATCTGAGTCAGTACCTTTGGGTATCCAATAAACTCTCACCTGGCTGTAATCAACTGAAACTTTTACCTAATAATACACAAATTAATAGACCAATAATCAAATGAAAAAATACAATAAGAAAAAACTTTAGATGGCAATTTACGTGGGTGATCTGTAAATCATGACCGTATAATTTAACTCCAAATTCGCTTGTGGCCAAAATTTCTGGAATATACCTCATGAAAAGTTTATTCAAAATAATGACTCGTTTCGATGATACTACATGTCCGGGTGTAGTACAACTTGCAGCTGTTTGTATGGAGATAGACGGTTGACCAACTGGGGGTTTGAAGTAGAATGTACTTTTCCTGAATCAAAAAGGCAAAATATCAATTGAAAATGACTATAAAACGGAAAAGAACGACATAATTTTCTTACTTTTTTTTAAGAAATAATAATTTGGCCAGCACTTTATGAGGAAAAATCATAAATCTCGGTCCTCTGTAGTTTAGAACTTGGTCCACATATTTGTACGGAGGGCCGCGGCGCAGAGGTAAACTCGTTGAGAAAAACCGGTGACTTAGAGTTTGATACGATGGCAAGAATCTGATATTCAGCATCTTGATACTTTACTTGATGAAAAATGAATAGAATTAATAAATTACAACTAGAATTTGATAATAAATTTGTAACATTTTCTTTCAATACTAAAATATCTGAAACAAACTTTGAAGTTTCTCAGTTTCTCACTCTCACATCGAAATCGATTCCAAAATTTGATACTGTTGTAGCTAAACGTATCATAAGCTACAAATTTAGGAATGAAACATAAGACATTCCTTTTCACGACAAGACCTTCATTTAACGAACAAACAATAAACAAAATGAAATACACGAAATACGAACGAAGCAAGTAATATACTTTTGTTAATTTGTTAGAACTTTATTAATTATGTATTACGTGAGTATTTCACAGCGACCTCAATCACTAACCCGAACGAACACTCATACATCTAGCGTATGTTATCACTTATCGTAGTGAAGCCACCCTATTGGAGGAAACAATAAAACAGTAATTAATCACGGAAGAATTATGTTGTTCAGTCACCTCTTCACTACGCTCATACATTAGCGCTACCTACGAGTGATGAACGGTAAATGTAATTCGATTCAATCTTTCGTATCTGTGTGTGAGAATTATAGCAAATTAAATTATACTCGTGACTATTATTCTCACTTATCATTTGTGGTGGCAACACTGTCGATATATTTTTGTGATCTGTGATTTTTAGTGTTTTGTACCTGACTGTGATATTATGTAATCATACGCCTCTAGTCGCTTTTTGATATTCATGTTGTTAACAACTC
>WOFM01002339.1:0-85094 GCA_011428145.1 Ericerus pela
CACACATACGTAAAAAAGATCGTAACCCTTACGAAAAGACACACACAAACAAAGTTTGTGCTGTCCTCTGCAACGGCAGCGACGGTGGAGAAAAAACCCCACGCATGCGCTATCTCACCCCAACAACAACGTGTTCAACACGACGTACCCCTGATGTACGAATAGATAATGCAACATCGTCACTTGTTGTCTGATTGCGTTTGAGATCATTGTGCGATTCATCATTAATTGCATTTCACAACACAATTAATCGATTTTAATAGTGATTTTTTTTCAAATATCGTAATTATTTACACATTTTACTTTAACATTCCCCTCGGAGTGTAGTTGCGAAGTTTCCAGAAGGTACCGCCATCTATTTCAAAGGAAAGCTGTAAGTACACATACGTTTTAATATATTCTTTAGTGAATTTTCTAAAGCGTCGCCATATTTGAAATATGCATTTGTAACAGATTGTTACGAGACAAAATCTTAGTTATTCGGACTTTAATTAACTTGTTTCTATTGCACATTATTATAATCTACCATAATTTCAATAGTTAAGTCCGCCATTTTCATACTAGCCTATGATTGCTTATCGATCTTAGTGCAAATTTCTAAGATGTTATTTGTGTGTAATCTAGTTATGAATCAAAAACAGTCTGTTGCCCCAGGGTCACGCCAAAATTATTTTTGGTGAGACCCTGTAAACCAGACTGAGTTTGGAAAAACATTATCTTTTTTTTGAAAATCAAAAATGACGTTTTCACCTATGGGTCACGCCTGATTTTTCATTTTGTGAAAAAACTCAGAAAAGATTTTTTTTGAATTACCATCAATCTTTTCTGTGAAATTTGAAAAATACCTTTTCGCCCACGGATCACGCCCCTATTTTTCATTTGTCAAAAAGACTGAAAAATTTCAAAAAAACAATTTCCAAAAATCGATAAAATTGCGTAAAAAGCAAATTACGATCTTCCTTCCGCGTAAAATTAAACCACATGCTAAAAACAGTTCGTAACACCGGTTACGTCTTCCCTCTGTACAAAAATACGGCGCACATTTATAAAAACTAACCACCGTAATAATAATACATAATCGTGTCATTGACCTTCGTTCGAATGTAGGTTAAAAGTACGAATGGAAAATTGTTTTTTGTTCGATCTTATCTCCCTTTTTGATCGATAGGCCTAATACCTATAACGAAAAAAGAGGAATAATTTTTTTTTTTCCTTTTTCCCTTTAATCCTGTTCTCAGAACATGAATAATCAAGAAAGTGTAAACACGTCGCGCGGCGACGATATCGACATCCTCCTCGATCCCGAAGTATATTGATGGAGGAGGAGGAGTCGAACGAAGCATCGACATCCAGTCAACAAGACGCTACCCTGGCTCCACAACCACGTTGGGCCAAAGAAGTGGATGAGGAAGAGGTACTGCGCAGGGCAGCAGCAAGACTTCCCAACCCACTGCCATTGCCGGGACGCATCATCCAGCCCATACCCATGGACGTACAGCCAAGGAGCCGTGCGTCCACATACGCGATCAGTGACACCACTGACAGTGAAGATGAACGCCAGCTGTTCATCACCATATTGGAGGATGTGAAGGAATATGCCCAAACAATAAAAAACAAGCTGGAGGGCAGGAGTGTACATGCGTACAAAATCAACGCACTGGCGAATGAAGATGCGGCAATCGAGGCCATAATTAAGGACCTCGACTACGTACCGAGAGGCGTCACAAGGGAAATCTTGCGCAGGGCCTGCCAGGCAAAGCAAAAATTGTTGGTGTTGCAGTCCACCATCAAGACGAAGGTGCAACAACACCAGATGGAGGAACTGGCACCCGTACCCGTGGTACACAAAGACGCAGACAAGCAGCGCTGTTGGGAGGAGCAGGCCCGCTGGGATGCTAGGGCTCTGGAGCTGGCCAGAGAGCTTGGGGACACTCTGTGCAAGGAGGCCAATGCCCAAAAGGCGTTGACCACCTCGCAGAAAAAAGTTTGCAACCTCTCGGCCTTGGTCCATTAAGACCTGGGCATCCAGCCAGCGGAGTTCATTCTTCAGTACCTTCCCGACGCCACAAAGGCCACCAAATGCGAATGTTCGTCGCAACCCCAACCAGTTCTGGAGCAATGGACACCAGCGAGGGGTGAATGTGTTCATCCTGGAATGGTGACAGGTAATAACATTTCATTTTCAGCTGAAAATAGTACAATTCCTGAAATTAATTAGGTAGAACCAAGCCCGATCAGGCTCTGTTCCCACCAACCCTCTTTATCACAAATTAATTCCAAACATCGGACACGTCGTGTCGTGAACTACTGCAAAACTCGGTAGAAAATAATGCACCAATAGCAGTAGCAATAGACCCAAACACCATCGAAAAACCACCATCCGAAAACTATATTTCGAAATGTTGGGAACATGATCCAAAAGATTAAGTTGATGCTGGGTTTGCAAACCTCAAACCTCCTAAATTTTATTTAGAAAAGTGGGATGGTGACATTTTAGGCTATCCTGGTTTCATTAACGGATTTAATAACTACATTAATAAACGAAATGATATAGCCATCCTACAAAAAATTAACCTACTGCAAGGGGCACTACCGAAATTTCTGGTAGAAAAAATTAACCATTTCTCCCCAGATAACGTTGGCTACATCCAACGCCTAAAATTTTTAGATAGTAGGTATGGGGACGAATCCAAGATTCAAGCAGATATGTGGCTAAAAATAACCGCATACACAACAACCACTAACGATACAATATCAATCTTAGACACGTTAGACACACTTACTATCATGGTAGATAGATATCGTTTACTTGCAAAGGTAATCGACAAGGAGCAATTATTTAATATAGTAATTAAAAAATTTCTCCCTTGATCTTATCAAAACACTTTAAAAAGTAGCGAACGCAATGTAAAACATTTGTTCGAAGCAGTTAGATCGTTTATAAAAATTAGGGAGTTATCGGAGCCTATTTGTACTTCCGCACCAAAAAAGGTCGATAAACCTAATCCACCCCCACAAAATAGAAATCCCTCTCAACCTAAAGGCAGGAGAAATTTCGCAATTATTTCTGCAGAAAAGAAACCGAACGAAAGAGGACAGAATAAATCCAATCCTCGCAAACAACCAGCCCAACGTTCGAATTGCACAAACAATAGGGATACTAATGTAAATTTATCCAACACAGATGCGGATGGCACCACTTGGGTGCAGTTACCATCCAGACAGCACATCCCAGCATCCACAGTCCGCACACCCGAGAAACCAAACACGCCGTGCCTCTTCTGTAAAGGTGAGCATCACGCCCACTTTTGCAGAAAGAAAAGCACGTTGGAATCTTGACAGGCGCACTACCAACGCTACCGATTGTGTACACAGTGTATGCAATCGCACCCCAGTACGCAGTACTGCAAAGCATTGCCGCCGTTGAACTGCCGCTGGTTCCAATGCGGGAGTGCCGAACATCACTCGAACCTGTGTCCCGTGATCGAATATCCGATCACGGAAGGAAAAGTTGCAGCGAGGGTGGAAATGTTTCGCAACTGTAAGCAATACCTACAACCAGGTAACCTGTTTAATAAACAGCAACAAAAATTACCTGAACCCAACCCTAAATTACCTGTAACATTATAGACAACTGCAGCTTCAAGGTCAGATACTGCTGATATCGTTGCAAAGCAATGCCAAGAGGATGAGAACCAAAGTTCCGTGTCCGGAGTTCCAGTGTTAAGTGAGTGTTTATCATTTTTTAGTACTAAAGATACTGACGCTCATTTCTTAACATTTTCATCGTACATTCTCGATCCAAACGCACAAGAACCAGTGAAAATTAATGGCTTTTTGATTGCGGAAGCAAACATAGCTATATGTTTTACACATATGCCTATGAACACCTCAGACAAAACTTTTCTGAGTTCGCTGAAACAATCAAATTTCGTGGCCTAGCTGGACAAATGTCAAAACAAATTTGCACCCAAATAGTAAAATTTGAACTATTCAAGTGTGATTGAACTCAGGTTCAAATGAAAGCCAATACGGTACCACACATCGCAAACAACCTTTCCAAATTTGATTTTGATGAATTTAAAAACCGTTACCCACGATATTCAAATATTGACTTTTCATGCTTGGACCGAGAATCTACGATACATTTATTAGTTGGTAATAATTATATATGGTCATTTATAAAGTATATTAAACATTTGTCACCAACCTTAACCCTAATCGAAACTGATTTTGGAAACATGTTAGGAGGATTCTTAGGAAAACGAACCGAATGTGACGCATTCGAACCATCATTCTTCACATCCCCAGAAAGTATCGAGAAATTCTTTAAATTGGATACATTAGGTATCGAAACCAAGAATTTAGTTGAGGATGATGCCAAAACTGAAGCATTGCACTTATTTTATAAAAATATAAAATTAGTGAACAACAGATACCAAATCAGGTGGCTATACAAGTATAGCCCCCCACCCATAGTCAACAATAGGCAATTAGCCTTCAAACAATTAGAAAGACAATTGCCTAAATTGCAGAAAAATCCAGAATTTTTCGTAAGATACGATCAGTATTTTATTTCCCTAATCAATTTAGAGATGATTGAACCTATTGAAAACGATAGACCCGCAGAAGTGGTACACTACCTACCACACAAGGGTGTCTACAATCCAACAAAAAGCACTCCGCTCAGAGTAGTTTTTAATGGATCGGCCAAAACCAAAAAATCAAACTTGTCCTTAAATGACTGCATGCATAAAGGAAAAGTACTGTTAGCTGATCTAATACCAATGCTTGTAAGTTTTTGTAAGAACCCTTATGCAATAATCACTGATATCAAAAAAACGTTTCATCAAATTGGATTGCACCCAGATGACAGAGATGTCACACGTTTCCTATGGATTAAAAATCCTAACAATCCTATGACAAAAAATAATTTAGTAACATTTCAATTCTGCCGTGTTCCTTTTGGAATCATTACGGCACCATTCTTACTCGCAGCATTGCTATTACATCACTTCCGATTGGTCAACATGGAGTTCCATGACAAATTTTTAGAACGATTTTACGTTGATAATTTAATTGTTTCCATACCAACGTACAAAGAAGCAAAAGAATTATACATAAAATCAAACAAATTATTCAACGACGTTTCCATGGAACTCGCCCAATGGGCACCAATTGCAAACAGCTAAGGAAAGATTTCAAACCTACAACACGCGTTAAGCAACCCAATCATCAAAGTGCTTGGCCTGAACTGGGATATGGATCATGATGTACTTTACATGCCCAAACCAAAACCATTCACGTTCCCATGGACAAAACGTACATTCCTTAGGGTACTATCATCATTCTATGACCCCTTAGGTTGGTTTGCACCAGCATTCATTCCATCAAGAATGTTCATGAAAGTACTATGGTCCAAGGGATTGAAATAGGATCAAAAAATCCCAGACAATCTCGAGCCAACAGCCACTGAGATAATTACCGATCTCAGCAACAGCCTTAACTACTGTATACCCAGACAATTCTACCAGGGAACTTATGACCCGAATACCTGTCAATTAAGCGTATTTGTAGACGCATCACAGGTAGCTTACTCCATGGCAATATGTATCAGATTTAGCAACACTAAATCAAATTGCCACGCAGTAAGATTTGTAACAGGAAAATCACGAGTAACACCTATATGACCAATCAAAATTCCTAAACTCGAATTGATTGCAGCAGTCATAGGCGCACGTGGACTCCATTTCTTACGTAAACCATTTGGTTTACAGAACGCACCAACATTCTTATGGTCTGATAGCAAATGTGTTCTCACATGGCTATTAGAAAGAAAAGTCCACCCACAATTCGTAAAAAATAGAGTCGATGAAATAAAAAGTATAAAACCCTTCGAATATCGTTATGTCCCATCAACGGACAATCCAGCTGACATCGGCTCACGTGGTTCCTCTATCCACGAACTTTCCAAATCACTCTGGTGGTCTGCTCCAAATTGGCTATCCCAAGATGAAAAATCTTGGCCAGAAACCAATTTGAACATAATCGAAAGCCTACCAGATGAACCAACCAAAATAGATACACCCGTATTTCACACAATGAAAGAAGTATTATCTTCCACTTCTAAACAATCAACGTCAATAACAATTGACAATGAATCAATTTTTGACAAACGTCATCCTGCCAAACACCTAAGGCAGATGAAATTGGCAAAAAGATTCATCCCGCACTTCTTCATTGGTCCAAACACAGATCAATGTGAAGTCACATTACCAGAACCTGACGTTCTGTCTCAACAGTGGATAGCTGACCCACCAAACCAAAGCCAGCCCCTTGATTTGACCATCACCAAATCATGCTATATTCCGAAAGAAAAAATACCTTTTAAAAGTTTTATACATCCACCATTGAACACTCTGTTCAACATAGATATCACAAAATTCAATACCTTATCTAAACCTGTACGCACATTCTTATAATGTATAGAAGCCATACGACGATTTAGTAAACAACGAATAAGGAGGAAAAGATTAATTTCACCTTATGCATTGTTAGATTTCACCTTTCATTTTGCTCTACTCTGCTTCATCAGAGCTGACCAAAAGAAATACTTCGGAAAACTTCTTGAAGTACTAGAAAAATGAAATCACCCTCCGTACATCTTGTACGAAAAATTCCACATCCTGATTGATCCATCTGGGATATTACGTACAGTAAATTATCTACCCGATATCGAGTACGCAAGAAATATGCTATCACCAATCCTGATGCATCCTAAATCTCATTTGACAAAATTAATTCTGATGCATACACATCTGAAAAACGTACACTCTGGTACAAAATTTACTATAGCCGACTTTAGAAGACACTATTTTGTACCAAAGTCACTAAAAGTGTTATTTCAAATTCTAAAGAAGTCATGCACACTATGCAAAAAAGCTAAAACAAGACCGTTTAAACAACCAACTTTTTCAGCTCTACCAGACTTTTGTCTGGTACCTTTTGTCAATCCATTCACCTACACAGGTGTGGACATCTTTGGCCCTTTTATGGTATTTGATAAATACCTGCCAAAATGGAAAGCACAGTTGGCAACACTAACTACAACACCAATCAAAAAATGGGTGTTGATATTTACATGCCTTTCCACCCGAGCGGTGCACCTACTCTTAGTATCAAACTTGACAACTGAGGACATTTGGACAACGTTCCTAACATTTTTCACTGACAAAGGCACACCCAAAGTTATCCTATCTGATAATGCTGCGCAATTCCACTTAATTACAACATACTTACCAGAGTACTGGAAAACGTTCACTGAAGAATGAAAAATCAAACCTAGCTTAGATGAAAGAGGCATTAGATGGAACTTCATCCCAGCTAAAGCACCATGGTATGGTGGAGTTTATGAACGACTGATCGGTGTTATAAAACAGGTGTTTTATAAAGTCCACGGTCACCACTCAATCTACAAACATACCTTTCAAGTGAGCTTGAAAGACATACAAACAATGGTCAACAGAAGACCACTATGCCAATCTCCAGATGAGCTAGATCAGTTGACATTAACACCCGCACATTTCATGCGGGCCAACTTAGGCCACCTAAGCAATCCGATTAATGAATCGAATAAAGATCCATCTCCTACAGCAAAACAGCTTATGGACATTTGGAAACTCGACCAAGATTACCTGACAAACCTTTGGTTAACTTGGAAGAGACAATATCTCTTATACCTAAGATATAGACCACCAACTGCGCTCTCCAATCCAGGGCGCGCGGTACCATTTGTACCAAAAGTAAACGACATAGTACATGTTTTGGACTACACATCCAAACTGGGCATTTACAAACTTGCGAAAATCATTGATTTAGAGAAATCTCGTGATGGACAAGTCCGTCACGCAAAAATAGAATTCTCAAGCAAGCAAACATCTACAAGACCTCTTAAGTTCTTGGCTCCGTTGGAGTTAGACGACAGAAATGTCGAAAAACTCGATACATAGTATCGTACCTTCAATAGATCCCCCCTGATTATGACAAAAATAGACTGCTCTGACAAGCCAAATTACTGACTATAGGGTACGCCATAATTGGACATTATTCTCCTAAAAAAGGTATAACTACGATTTTTTGGCACCCACTATTACTGTCATGTGCTTCATAAAAGGCTACGGGTAATTAAAAATTTTAGTTCCTATTTTTATTTTAAGTTTCTGTAAATAACTATTTTTTCATGTTTTTATATTGTATTTGTTATTTTTATTGTTTTTATAATAAAGTAACATTTTATATATCAACATGTATGTCTAATCTTCATTCTAGATTTCAGGGGAATCTTCGGAGGTGGCCACCAATGGCCACCCAGGAACACCGCCCCCAGTGTCATGGCTACGCCCACAAGTCCTGTGCGCACTAGCGATGCACAGAGGACTCCATGACTGTAGATACTGGGCTAAGGCGACGCTAACAGTTGTTCCACAATCAGGCGCGAAGGTGTGTGACAACGAACTTATTTTATTCGTCCTTGTGACGTTAAACCAACATAATAGTAAACTCCTCCACTACAAGGCCTACTAGACGCATGAGAAGGCATTAAAACAAAGAGCTGATTGTATTAAACACAAAATTACAATGAATAATATGATTGCAAAGTAAAACATAAGTAATGAGCAAAAGATAATAAGATAGGCAAACAAAAAAATGGAACACAAGTGAAAATATGCGTAACTATAGGTATACCTAGTGCTTACTTGCTTTCAAGTTATAGAATTATGTATTTATAAATTTCAAATTAAAGCGTTCACGAGCTCTAATCACTTAATATTATCAAAGGGACCAAAATACGTACATAAATGTATTTTTTTTTTTTTTAATTTTAGAAGTTTTCTGAATGGAGTAGTGATTAGCGAATGTTTCATATCAGGCCAGGGCCAGGCTACAGAGATTTTAAATTTATCATTATTCGAAATAGCCGTAGAGTTTACTGTAGCCTATATTATGTATTTGTTCAAGAATAACCTGAAAGTCAATTTTGTCATTAAGTTAGAAAATATTAATTCTTCGAATTTACAAAACGACCCTAAATAACCATTTTTAAAATTTCTTAATCGGGGTGGCGGAGGGTGTGATGGATTGTTTTCTTCACTTTTTCACTTTTTTTGACGTGTAAATGTTCTCGATACAATATGCTGTAAACGGCAATGTCATCCACTTCTTCCTTATCGAAAACAAAAAGAATAAGGGAAAAAAGTTATTTAAATATTTTATTGAGGAAGTATCTAGTCGTCCTTACGTATACGACCATAAGATAATCGTAAGTGACTGAATCTAAACTTGGATAAACATAATTTTAAATTATTAGGTTTACCTACTTGGGAGTTAATTTGAAACCAGGCTAGTTTACATTTTTCTTGATTTTTTCAAGGTTTTCAAGTTCATGAGTTTAGAACAAAACAACCCAAAAATTTCCAATTAACGTTAATAAGTTGTACTTCAAGACTTTACATGCTCTAACAAAAAAATCATACCCATTTTCAAATTCGGAGGATAAAACAATGCGTCGAAATTCACAAAACCCAGTTTTTTGAAAAAGAAAATATTTTCTTTAATGAAGGCCCCAATTAGTACCCAAATCATAGGCTCATGCTTTTGAAAATTTCAATACCATTGTAAATTTACATGCAGCAGGGTATTAGGATAAATTATTCATGTGTGGCAAGAGGGGGTGGGAAAAATTTTTTTTTATAATACATGATGCGAAAGCTAATGTGTACACCAATGTTTTGCAAGCAAAAAGTAGCTCTCATCATTGATGAAGTGTAACCAGGATGTAAGGTAAACGTGCCTCCCTGTAATAGTATAATTATTACACACCACTATTCAAAAGTGAGCATTTACATGTCAGGGAAGTTTGCGAAACAAGCACAGTGAGTGAGCAATTTCGGAGACATGTAAATTCACTTTTGAATCTTGCTGAGGGAGATATTTTATATAATCAACCTAATGATCAGAAAACTACGAAACATTGAAATTCTATCTTAATGATAAGTTTTTCACAAAAATGAAAAAAATGGAAAAAAATATTAACCACCTCATTGTGGTAGATATAACATTTCATTCAGAAAATATAACCTCTACCTTGATGGAGAGTGAACATTCCTCTGTGTAAAAATTTACATGATTTGCATTATTGCACAGTTGAGGATACATTAGAAATGATTTTTAAGTAGGTTTTCTATTGAAAATCTATTTATTAATCTTGGTATCAAGGAAAGATTTTGGGGTAGGGTTGACACGTTTTTTGTTTCATAATGCAAGCAAAATTTTGACACTAATAACTCAAATTCATGTATATACGTAAGCTAATTTTTTGTTACCACAGCACAGGTGACAATTTTTATCCAAAAGTCACAAAATTTGAAACAAACGTTAGAATTGAGCCAAGAACTTGACCTATTGATTTTATTGAGAATTGTTTATAAGTTATTTCCAGTATGACTATTTTCAATTTTGTTTTGGATGAAAAATTTTCAATTTTTGACCAATAGCTACAAAATTTAAAACATATATTCACTATGACCCATTATAACTTGCTATAAATTTTAGTGTGGATTGATCATACGGTACTTATGGTATAACTGTTTTTGTTATTGTTTTAGCTATAAAATTTTCTATTTTCTACCAATACTTATGAAATTTGAAACAAATATTTATTATGATTTATTAATAACTTTTTAGTGACTACCTAATTTTATAATTTTTGAAAATCTATTTTCTCCAACAGAGCTGCTGCTTCATTAGGTTTTTTATGTGTTTGATTTTTATTTTGTAAATAAACGTACATATTTAATTTTTCATACTAGGGTAACATTGCCAAATTTGTTTAGTCGGGGAAATAACAAATTTGGTTTTGTGTTAGTGTGCACGTTCTTGTGTTGAATTATGAGTACAATCAAGTACACTTACACTCTAGCAAAATAATCGTGGTTTTTCATTTTGTTCACATTTTTCACTTTTCATTGCACATGATGTCATCTTTTTAATATGTACCTCAAGTTAAATATTTCTAATGTCAAAAAATGCTTCACATTTTTACATGGACATGCATTGATTTACATTGAGATTACAGTCATCAATGATAAAAGCTACTTTTCTCTAACAAAATACCAGTGTAAACATTGCCTTCCTAATCATGTATTATGTAAAAATTTTTACATGAAGGCACATTCACTTTACATCGAGGCGTGGTGGTAAGGAGGATGCAAGGTAACAAGGTTTTATACTTTCTTTGTGATGTGACATTAATTTATAAGACTGTAATCAAAATAAAAAACTCCAATTGATAAAGTATTGTTTTTTTTCAATTGTAATATTATACCCTACTTTTTTTTTCTGTGCTAAAAAAATCAACTAACAATCGTGACATCATTGTTTTTGTTAGATTGGTTACAGTTTGGTACTCGTAAATTACTTGCACATATGTACAAGTAATTACGATCAAATTTAATTGTGTGTTGGTTTAAAGTCATAGAGAAAAATATTTGCCAACCTTTTGGCAGCAGCTGTTGTCAGGGATTTGAGCCCCATCACCTTATACGAGTAATGTCCCCACATATACATACATATTGAGGCATCCGAAATCGATTCCTGCTACAGTCGCCATATTTTGTGAAGCATACAAAATCAATTCCTGTCACGTGTCATAAAGTCAACCTTTAATGTATAGTGGTGTTTAAATGCTAATGACGTCACAATGTCCTAAAGTTAGGGCATCATGCAGACGAAACACTGAATCGAGGGGTCTTGAATTGTGTTTTCAAGACATTTTATTTTTTTGACTTTGACTATGTCCTACGGCTGAATTCTTCTTGACTTGAATTAAGCTTCTCCAGACATGGCAAAACGCAGCTTACATTTGTCTTCATACCTCAGCAAATTAATATGACGAATCAGCAATAAGCTAAGTTGTGTGAAAAGAAGAGCCTAACAAAGTTTCAATCCATACAAGGTTTGAAACCTACAAAAACGAACAGCAGAATTATTTTGTCAAAGACTATAATTACAAAAGAATTATAGTGTCAACAAAGCGGAACAAAGCAAAGTGTGTAGCAGAAAAATAAAAAGATAAAAAAAAAGCTATGGCAGACAACAAGTAGGGGAAACCATCAGAAAATTGTTGTGTCTTCACCTAATTGTGTGTCTTCATGAGTGATGGTTTTGTTGTATAAAATACTCCTAATATGAAACTTTAGGTCTTGGAGCTTTTGGTTGAAAATGAGAATGAGGTGAAAAAATTACTAACATAGATGGAGTCAAATCCACTATGCAAAAAAAGAAGGCTCGACGCGGCCTTTAAATGACAGAGCAAGGCAGTCATCTCGAACTAAGCTTATCTTAAAGTTGTCTTCAACACACCAAATTTCCCTCCTAGCAGGTGCCAGGAACTCCATCTGATCGTATTGTCGACTGATGCTTCACCTCACAGGTGTTTTCAAAAGATTGCCTTGAAGTGCGATGTGCAACTGGCGAAACTAGGAATGACTTAAGTGTCGTCACTACTGATCCTTCATGACGAAAGAACATCCCTAATTTGCCTTTGTCTTCAACTGAACCTATCTGGAATACCAACTACCGTCCTAGTTGTCTTCAAGGTAGATCAGATTGAATCCTATTCTGCATCTCAAAGATGGTATACATATTAAATTGCCTAACGTGAGGACTTAAACGTACGACTTGTGACTTGGACCTGCTGCTATCCGCCTACACAAGAAGGACTCATTTGCAAAGGCGAACCTAGTACCGGGTGTCGCCAGTGCAAAGAAGAGAGTGATTTTAAAATCAGAATTTGTCTTTACAAATCAGTTCTTCTTGTTAAGGAAATTTCCCCACTTATTGTCTGCTAATTGCCTTCAAACATACGATGTCGATAACATAAAAAGCGAGAGGAAATATAAAATGTCTACAGCCAATAAGATTACAGAAAGCAGAAATATATACGTCGACATACAATAGGCTAAAAACGCACATTGATGACTGATAAAATAAAATATAATGCAAATATATTAATGACTGCAAACCGCAAGCAAAGCGTGGAAAGAACGGAGATAAAGCAAAAAGGTTGGCTGCATTCATATCCGTCGATGGGTTTTTACTTTCATTTAATTCGTCTTCATTTAATATATGTCTCATGGCGCCAGTCTGTCGGATCAAACCAAATTATTGTCTAAAATTGTCTGAATTTGGAAGAGTCGTTACAGAGAATTAGATTTTATTTCTGTCTTCACGTCTTCATCTGAATACGAGTTCGAATTCGGATAATATAATGTCCCAAATTCGAATTTTGTCTCTCGAAAATTTGTCTGAACTTGTGACGTCATTATTTTGTCTTATTTTTGTCGAAAATAATTTTTATTTTAAGGTCCAGATCTCGGACTTCTCAATATATATATATATATATATATATATATATATATATATATATTTATATTTATGTATGTATGTATGTATAGATAGATAGTTGTAAGTCAATTTCTTATTCCCACAGTACAGGTCCCAATTTTTGTCCAATAATCACAAAATTTGATATGAACATTTATACTAAGCCAAAGAACAGAACTATAGATTTTGGTATGGATCGGATGGACGATACTTGTATCCGGCATCATCGCTGCTTTTATTTTTATATTAATCATAAAATGTGGAATTTTGGAACCATATGTACAAAATTTGAAATAAATATTCATTATAATTTATTGTAGCAGCTACCAATTTTAGTATGGATGGATGGGATGGTACTTCCCGTGAATTTTTTTTTCCTCTTTTTTTCTAATTTGCATGAACTTTTCTTTTTACAAAAATTAACTACTTGTTCATGTTTTCTTTTCATTTATTTTGTAACTTTATTATATTTCTTTGGTTTTATTTTAAATTATATGATTATGTAGAACATACTCTATCATTTTAATTAATTTTTCATTTTTTCATGAAATAATGCTTTTAAATTTCACATTGTCTATAAACTTACAGACAATTAATATGACCATCAAAATTCATAATTCTTTTTCTGGAAACCTACTTTTTCTACCGAGGCTTGCTGCGCTAGAATTTTTTATACAATTTCTGCGACTTTACAAGTATTTACGAAAAAAGTCAATTAATATGTCCTTCATGAAAATTATAAAATCTCGCACTGCAAGATATTCATGCAAATATCTTGAACAACCAAATTCAAATTTTGCTCTACCTTTTTTATTTTCTTACTGTTTGGATACATAGTTTTATTAAACTGAAAGAAATTGAATTTTGCAAAATAATTTTCAATTCCACTCGATGCAACAAAAAAAAAACAGTTACATAGATCGTTGACGGCAGAGGTCCAAATTAACGTTTTCTCTCTTTTTTTCATTTTTTTGGATTCGATCATGGAATAAAGGAAGTATATACATACAAACCACTGATAGTAATTTATTAAAAACAAATTTTATTACTTTTTCAGGTATTTGCTTGGTACTTAGGATAAAAAATACTAACTACGTTGTAGATATGAATGCCAATAAAATGGTTTTGTAGCTCATCGAATATTTTCGACCAGCTTCACTTTTAAGGTGAGAATACACCAAGTAGTGGTTAATTTTAAAAATTATTTAAGTACCAGAGTCATGATTTTTTTCCAAAAATAAATTAAAGGTATTTGACTACAAAGTATATGGAATGAGCTAACGCCATATATGCAATATATGTAAAAATATTTTCCCTAACCCTGCAGATGGGGTTAGGAGAAAGAAGTCAGCGGATGTAGTATTTTATCAATTTAGCGCAGAATTCTGTGCCAAATTCACAAATTGTGTAGGGAAACTGATAAAATACAACATCCGCTAACTTCTTTTTCCTTACCCCGAACCTGGAGGCTGTTTTACGAACTATCTATAAGCTTTATAACTATGTGTGTAAAGCAGATGTAAAGGTTATATACTTCTTGCTGATCACTACTTTATCGATCTATATGGCCATGTCCGGAGATGTCTATATAAGTCAATAAGAGCTATAAAGAGTTTGGAATGTTGGTGTTTATGATTTCTACTGTGGATTTTTACATTTATAATGAAAAAATTGCTTCTTATCAACAAACGGTCAACTTCTGCTCTGGCGTTTGGGTTTTATTTACATAGACAACTCATAAACACTTCTTTATAGCCATGTTTTCTTTATGGTCCTTATAGATACTTCGTAAACAGCAACCTGCAGTGTTATGGAAATTTTTTCATCTTAGCTCAGTCCATATACTTTATAGTCAAAGTTAGAGGTGCATATAGTATTTTATTAACCATGAGAATGAAAAATAGGGGTTTATCAACTTGTTAATGAGTGAAAGAATGACGTTTTGCGGATGACCTTATCACTAAAATAATTAGTTATTTTACCTCCCAAATAAGAAAACCATTACGTTATTTTCCGTGCACCGCATATATATGAGCAGGTTTTTATAATAATCATAACTGGAGTGTGAATGTGGATGATTCAAGATTTTTAAAAACAGACAAAAGGCCTTTTTTTTAAATTCAAAAATTGTTGATCGATTATTTAATACAAGCCTGGCAACACTTATCAATTCGTTATTAGGATGGAAACAACAAAACATTTGTAGTTGGCGCATGCGCCTTGAATTTTGTCTGAATAATTTTCGTTGAATTTTGTTTTAAAAAATCGGTTTGTACGTTTATTATAATGAAAGTATTGTACGCAACATGCGAGGAATGTGAGAAATTATAAACAAGTACAAAGTTTGGAAACACGAGCTGTAGGCGAGTGTGGTAACTACAAAATATGATAATTGCTCACTTTTAATAGGTTGCAAAATGTACTATTTTATAAATTTGTATTGATTTTATCGAAATTTCTTATTTCGGACTCCATTTCATGTAGAGAAAGTGCTGTTTAATCTGGCATAATGCTTTCTGAACGATAAACTTTACATTCACTTTTAAAAAATTTGAAAAAATACTGAATTCGTTGAAACTTGCCACAAAAAATTAAATTCCGAGTTTGAACACTCTCAAGCTTTTCCTTGTTTCCAAGAGAGAAAAAAAATTGGAAGATTATCTTCTCAGAAAAATATGTTTCTGCAGGAATCACTGTGAATGTGAAAAAGAAAAAAAACTCTGGCACCGCAAGCATCGCAAGAAAAAGCAGGTTTTCTAATAAGAAAAATCAAAATAATCAAAATACCATATATTTAGGTAGGTATTGAATTAACATTCATTCAAAAACTTTCACTTTACAGAACTGACTTTATCATGAAAACTATTAAATAGAATTTAGAACTAACTTCGAAAAAAATAGGTTTGAAACTGAAACTCCCGAAATGGCGCTTGTCACCTCTTGAGCCATGAATACCAAAAAATATTATTCAAGCAAAAACAGATTATACTTACTTTTCTCCAACAATTTTTAATTTTTGTTTTACATTTATCTCCGAAACTACTGTACCAATAGGCAAGAAATTTCTATCAGATTAGGTACTTTTTAAGGACTATGAACAATTTGTGAAAGTTTCAGTCCTATTAATTTCATATTTTTTTCAAAATTGTAAACGCAAAATTTTCTACCGAAATTTGTTTATAATTTTTTTTTAGAAAATTCTAAATTAACAGAAACCAAATTTTAACGGACTTGCACATACATAAGAATGATGTATCGTGAAAATTTCAACCCGATCACTTCAATAATTTCATCAATATCCTTGAAAAATCACTTTTTCAGGAATTGTTTCTTCTTCACTGAACTAACTGGCATACGATCCTATATCAGATCTAGTCTTACATAAGAACTACCTAGCTGTTGTAAAAATTTCAGCTCAATCCTTTTTTTTAATAATTTCAAAACAGTGAAAAAAAAAATTTGGGTTATACATTCAAAATTGCATAGGTAACTGTATAATTATATTATATATATTACATACCTACATAAAAAAATTAGGACAAAATAAGAAAATGGTTTCATTAGTTTTCATTTTACGTGAAATGTAACAATCATCCACATCATTACTATTTTGTGCGATCAATATCAATACTCCATTCGAATGAAAACCGAATGAAAATGGTAAGTGTGTGTTTTCCAAGTATAAAATATTGTAATGGCTGCCAGTCAAAAACTAGGGAATCGATTGTTTTCAAATTCAATAACAAATAAGTCCTTCATAGTCTCTAGCTACCATAAAACTTCCGGGCCAAATTATTTTGATTTACCGGAGTTATCGGTATGACAACCTAGTGGAATTGCAAAATTTTGAGAACCCCTTCCTCTGAAACAATTTAATGAATTTCAAAAATTTTCAAACGAATGTGTAATACATGAAAGCCTCGAACACTGTTCCAAGTTTCATTGCTGTAGGTCAAATAGTAGAGGTTCCAAAGACTCACAAAAATTTTAGAAATGATTGAAAAATACATAAATATTATATAACCACAGTATCTTATAAGAATGCTTAACTCGGTTAAGCGTAAGGCTATAAATCCATTGAATCATGTTCCACTACAGATAGGGGAGGTGCATGAAGGATGAGCCAAATATTGACTTTTTAAATGTGGTATAAATTTTTAAGCTAAAACGAGAATTTCCACCTAACAAATTTGGTAAAAAGTTTTTCAGGGCTACTATTTGAAGGGAGAAATTGGGAAATAACACTAAAATACTAATAATAGTGAAACAAATTGAGCAATAGGAACCAAAATTGGTAGGTCTAATTCTTGTATGAGGTACAATGTTCATAACAAATTTCGTAACTATTGGACAATGTTTCAACTTCTGGTAAGGCTAAAATCAAAAATTAGCCCCTCAAACAGTCCCAAAGCACAAATCGTTAAGCCTAGTGCAACAAATTTATAAGAATGTTAAAATAGTTTGAAATCAATTTCTGTTTGAAATTTCATATCTACTTGAAAATTATTAATTTTAGAGATATTAAATTCCCAAAACTGCATAATGGCACCTACCAGATGAAGCATGAAACCGGTCGTCACCAAAAACAATTGGGTTTTTACTTGCCCAGATTCAAATATAAGTATCTACCAAATTTCGTTCACAATCGGACAAAAATTGCGATCTGAATCGAATTTTATAGTAAAGGAAATTTTTATATAGGTATATGGATATATATGAATTTTCGAAAACAGTGCCAAAATTTTCCTGACATTATGAAACGAAAAACGTACCTATATCCCCATTCCCAGGTCGTTTCATGAATACGATTTTAAAGTAATTTTCAGAGAAAACCTACTTAAAAATTCTAACGCAGGAAGCTCTTTTAGAAAAAAAAGTTTTTAAAGGTCATAAAAATTTCTACGTGAAAACTTTGTAAAAATTATTTCTTATCAATAAAAAATCAAATTTAACCTTATGAAAAAAAAAAAAAATTCAATGTTAAAACTTCCTGAAAGTTGCAAGTAAAGTCCATCATTCAGTTGATACGAGGTTAATAATAACCTCCGAAATTTGCTTCCATTAATGTAAATACAAAATATAGTACCAACAAAATTATAAATTTTCCACTGAAGATGTCTTCAAAGAGAAAATTAAACATTACTCGGGAAGTAAGGCTATCTACTATTGAATTTAAAAACTAACTAATTTTTTTCCTAACATATTAAATTTAATTTATTTACCATTATTTTATGAGAACTGATCAATAGAAAGGCGAATAATAATGTTAGAGTATATACCAAGGAAAATTCTACACAACAAAATTCAATCCCAATTTTTGTATATTTATCCACGTTTTTTGCAACATTCACAACATTTTAATTTTTTCTAAAACTGCTTTTCTCTCACTTCACGATTTCTCAGTACTATTTAAGCCACAAAGCTGTGGTTTGTACAGTTGAAAAGAAGAAAAAATTTTCTTGAGTTCTTTATCAAAATTAATTTTTTTATGACCATTAGTTTTTCACAAATCGTCCATAAAAAAATTGCAAATTAATGAGAAATTTGACATTTTTTTAATTTGTTATTTATTTCAAAAACTAATGATGGCAGAAAAAACTTTTCATCGACAACCCCCTCTATTTTTTAACGACAAATTAATTTCCACTATCAGATTTTATCTAAAACAAATTAATCACGAGATAACGGCGAGAGAAAATACAAAAACAAAACTGGGCGCCCAGCGTACGTTACTATATAATTATATATATATATACATATACAAAGTGTTTTCTGCATAATATTTGTAACTGGAGCGAGGGCGGAGAGGAGGCGTAGCGCCCACTTCCAATGCTAGTCAGCAATAAATTCGATAATTAATTACCTAATGCTTTGACTGAGCTCATAATCAGTCAAGTTTTTATTCATATTATGTCAACCGTGTTCACCAAAGTTCATAATGATTGAAAAGAAATTGTGATCTGCATCTTTTTATGAAAGATGCCTACACTTTTATTACACTTAAAGCCTCGTTTCCACTGTGAAATTGCTATCACGTACGATGTGATAAAGTGATAAACTATCACAGTGTACACTGGACTTGACCAACGCTACAAAATATTACATAGTTTTGTACCAATCCACTGAGGTTCTCTGTAATCTGGCTTGGTTATTATAATCACTTGTAAGTATAGCTGCTTTGATCTCCACAATAAATATCCTCAGCTGCGGCGCATGGTTATGATGTGAGCTTTGACATCACGGAGGTATACGTCTTCTACTCCTGGGTAGGTTATGACGTTTTGGATAAGATTTAAAAAAATTTTTTGAAAACGTTTTTCACCCATGAAACGATATCTTTTGAAAATTAATTTTTTACATAATTTATTAACAAAGTTTTAAAGGTACATACTACACTTAGACTATACGAATGCGCAGTTTATGCGGATAAGTTATATGCATTCAGTCATTGTGGAACCAAAATTAATATCCAGTAATAAATAGTCTTGGGTACTGAAAATTGATGCCACATGCCCTCATCAGTTTTAAATTTGAATAAGCAAAAAAGACGGAGACTGCTATAAGCTATCTATAAATTCCAGAAATTAACATTTGGGTTAATGCCACGAGTAATTTATTTGTGATTGATATTCAATTTTAGTTGATCATGTATATTTAGTCGTAGCCGCTTTGGGTTTCTGAAAAAAGTTTGCTTATAACATATACGTACTTAGTCATGACACCACTGGTTTTTTAAGTTAAAAATAACTGAGGCACCAATTTGGTTTCACAATAACCATTTTTAAATATATTTCGATGAAATGGTTTCACAACACCTACACGAATGTATATCAGTACCATGTTTATACACTGGTGCTACAATGAGTGAAGGTACCTAATGTTTTGAAAGTGTAAATTATATACTACCTACATACTGTACTCATGTAGTTGTTAACAGAGAAAAATAGAACCAACTTGGAAAAAATAAAATGAAATAAAAATAATAATATAACCCTTTTAAAATTGATTTACTCTTAATTTTTCTTCATTTCATTTTAATTTCAGGAAATCTTACTGGGAAAATTTTAAAAGAGTTGGTTTTTTCTTTTCAGAAAATTTTTATACCTTTTTTTCTGTTAGAAGTTGGTTTGATTTCTTATGAAAACTTTTTGCCGATAATGTTTTCTTTCATATAAATACCTATCGGTACCTACATTAAATTCAACGATAATCTTGTTTTAATATAAAAAATTTTTTTATGATGACTAAAAAACTATCTCATAATTCTGAAAATAATTGAATGGGACCATCATGGGAATACCATTTATCATTTCTATAAAAATTCACCAAAATCGTTGCCCACAGGGTGAGAAGTTGCTGGAAAAAAATTTAAAAAAAAGGATGTACCTGTATTAGGTACACATAGGTACCCATACCTATAATTTATAATAACCTACTTTTTTTGAAGTTAGTTAAAATTTTAAATTGTAATCAAACGAGATCGTTAAATCTGATGACGCTTCTCGTTTTGTTTTAATTTCGAGAACTTGATTTCTCTGAGGGGAAAGCCCTGAACTGGGAGTTTCGGCTGATACTTATTTCCCTGGGATCCTATGTAATTTATGGGCTCGGGTTTTATTTTGGCTCTATCCTACCCCAAATTATAGAGCTACATACTTCTCTTCAAAAACTCAATTTAATCATATATAGGGTATCCGCAAGTTGAACGGAATAATTTCCAGGATCCATTTTTTGGGTATTTCTCCCTTTCCCCCGAACATATTGGTCTCGAGGATAATAGTTTCAAACATTTATGGCTCTTTACTGCTACCCATCCTTCTGATATGAGGCCCCCAAAAAGTAACAAAAGTTAAGGGTGGGTATATTTATAGCCGTCACAAAAAGGATTTCAAAAGAAAATAATATCTAGAAAACTAGGTTTGACTTTTAGAATGTGATGGGTACAGTTTCCTGAATAAGAGATTAAAATTCTCCTCGCACACATACCCACATCACTCTGTTTTGTATCCCTATCTTTCATAATATATTTTCCTTTAAAAATTTTTACGGTTTGTATTTTCCTACACATGGTCATTTTTCGAAGAAAATTTCATCATTTCAAATTGAGATGATAATACCGATTAAAATAACTAAAAGGGGTAACCTCTCACGATCATTGTTAGAGATAATTCTAATATTTTTCTTTTCTTTTTAGGTTGACGAAGAGAGAGGTAGTATGAACTTCTTAGAACAGGGAGAAATGGAGAATAAGAGAAAGAGATAGAAAAAGGGAGTGGGAGTGATACACAGTAAGTTGTGAAAACAAAGAGATAGAGAAAGAATGTTGGAAGTAGAGGAAAATAAAGGGAGATGATGAAGAAGGGAAACAAAGGGGGATAGAGTAAAAGAGGGATTAGATAATGTTGGTAAGCATTCTATGTAAAGGGGTCAACTACTCTTATAATTAGATAGTAAGCACAGAGCATGAAATATGATAGAGGACGCACTTAGTATAATCCTAGAGGAAGGATAACGTGACTCTTTTTTCATAGGAGGTGTGGGTTGGTTATTCGTACGCCAGGAGTGGGGGTCCAATCACAGAAAATTAGTACAATACAGGACTCTAGAAAGTAATAGTAGGTGTGGTCAAAATGTTTATGTTCTAGGGGTTTGGATAATAAATATGTGATCTCATTTTTGAAGTCATACACGTCCTCTTTTATATATTATGCTCTGTGGTATTAAGTAAATCTAGCAAAGTTGACATCACTCGGAATAGGCAGCAGGACTGAACTATGCTCGAGATCCTCTATTCTTTTTTTTATGTATATTTTAATTTTTCCAGCTATTTCGCGGTATGCTAATGCCGAGTCACATATCTTGTAAAATAAAAAGATTTAAATTAATTCTCAATCAGTTGGTTTACCTCTTAACTCTAAACTTGCTTGTTGTTTTTTAAAGGATGAAAAAATTTAAATTAGGTACATAAAAATTAATTATATGTATGTTTGGAAAATATAACTTGGACCTATGTTAACTTTTTTTTTAAATAAATATTTATTTTTCATTTTTGGCATAAAAAATATTTTCGTACCTAGATGTCGAGATATTTTTATGCTTCTAAGAGATTCTGCCCATTCTCACCCAGATCTCAGTCAATTAAGTTAGTTATTTTTTGGAAAATAAGAACATTTTCACAATTTTTGAAGATTAACATAGTTGGTATTTCTGTACAGTAACAGTTTTTCTGTTTGTGATTTTCAGAGAAAACTGTACATAAATAAATTCAATTTTTAAATTTTTTTATCGACTATATTATTCAATCTTAATTTGTCGTGAAGTTATTCAAGTTAAAAAATGTCAAGTTGCGTCTGTAGAGAAAAAATCGTTCGAAAAAATGCAGAAATATAGACGCGGTTTTTGCATATTAATTGAAGACAAGAAAATTGACGTTACAATTTGGCTTACAATTCGATTCTTTAATTCAGATGAAACTGAATGTTGACGAATGTTTCAAATAAGTATTTTTCTATGTATGTTTTCATGCATAATTTGGGTACATAAAAATAAATTCAGAGAAAAGTTGGACAGGTACCCGACGGTTGAACCTCACACTTGGAACAATTTCAAGTTTTTTTAAGCTAAACTATGCTGTATTTACACAATAAGAATCATTAAAACCGTGCCCAGTGATTCGCTTCCTACGTACACTCAGTTTGTATCGTAAAAAAGTTACCTAAATATTTTTAATTTTCAGGAAAAATCCTCAGACTCTAAAATAATTCTTCTTAAAATCACACTTTTTTGTCACCTTTTAACTTTCCAGTAGCTAGTGGCAGCAACGTTGGAAAAATGAATAAATATTTCAAATTTATCTTTGTAACAGATCAATCAATTTAGGAAAAATTTACCAAATGTAGGACGTTAAGAACTTTCTGCTCCCATTCTAGAACAAATGTCATGAGTTAGGTAGGTAATTAAAATATTTATACACTCTTGTGACATGGTAGCCTAATCTGAAAAGAATATAAAAGTAAAAAGGTAAAAGTCCCGATTGTAGGCTATTTTAAGAGAGACCAAAAATCAAATTAAATAAGGTGACCAAAAAAAAGAAGAAATTTTCCGATAACTGGAGGATATAATGATATACTGCCAGGAGTATTTAAGTGGAAAAATTCTGATTGCATTGTTTCACAATTTTCATTCATTCCTGTTACTAACCATAAAATAAACTTTACATTAAAAATCCTAACTTTAATAATAATAATAATAATAATACTAAACAAAAAATTTAATTTAATAATAATTATAATCTTAATTATTGATGTGTAAACATCTTAGCGCTTGGTCTATGGTAGCGGCTACAAAGGAGAATTACAATTGTCAGATTTGTGTAACTCACACATCTTACAACATTGTAACTCCTGTTTGTGTGTTAGTTGATGTGTATGAGTGTGGTAGTGAGGATGCGCATTGCACATGCGCACTTACAGCGAGTAGTACGTTCAGATATTTTTAAGTTTACACATTAATCCTTCGTGAGTATAGCAGAGGAACTCACGCCTTTTTTTTTTTTACTTCTATCATCAGATTTAATATAACTAGTATAGAAAAATTATAATAATACAATCGAAATTGGCTACAACAAATTCTAAGAAACTGTGAAATTTTTTGTTGTAGCTGCAGTTTATTGTAGTCAGTGGCTGGCTACAACAAACAGATTGCTGTAACTAGGTTGTAGTGAATATGTGAGCTTACAAAACGTTGATTTTACTCTCAGTGGGTGGCGGGTGGCAGTACTTGGTTATTCTTTTATTCTTTCGTAAGGCAAATTTATTTTTTAACTCCCGAATATTTCAAGGAAGGATGCCGATGACTACAACAAGGAGAGAGTGGTGACAGCAGCAAAAATTATTTTTTTATTCATCACCATGGAAGGTGGAAGGTGGATGACGTATTTATTATTATTTTCTATTTATTCTATGTAGGTATTTGTGCATGTTATTTCTCCTCCTTCCTCTTTCACCTGCCATTGAGAAATTGTGATTCCCCATCTAACAGATAGGACTAGCCTAGCCTAACAGCGAGGAGATTCAAAATCAACAATGGCAGACTAGTCGAGGAAGAAAGAGAAATAACATGCAGAAATACTTACTAACGTCACTCACCAACCACCAAACTTAGACTAATTGAAATTTAGAAATAATAAACCACCAACTGACAATGAAAAAAATAAAAATTTGACTCCGCCTCCTCCTCTGCTGCCACTACCCGTTGAAACAAAAACAACTATCACTGAATGGGCACTTCTACTGCCACACCCAACCATGAAATAAAACAATTTCTCCAAAAAATAAGACTCCGCCTCTCCCTACACTGCCACTGCCCGTCAAAAAAAAACAACTATCACCGAATGACCGCCTCCACTGCCACGCCCAACCATGAAAAAAATATAACAATTTCCCTAAAAATAACACTCCGCCTCCTCCACTGCCATTGCTCCATGAAAAAGATGAAAAAAATAAACAGTCATCCAATGGCCCGCCTCCAACGCCAAGACCAACCAAAAAAAATACAACAATTTCCCCAAACATTTTTTACACACCACCACCGCTTTGGCTGCCACTGCCCTTCAAAAAAAAAACAACTATCACTGAATGGCTCTCCACTGCCACGCCCAACCATGAAAAAAATATAACAATTTCCCCAAAAATTTTTTTGCCACCTCCACCTCTGCCACCACACTTTGGCTGCCACTGCAGGAAGACGAAAAAAAAATACAATAAACACCAAATAATTTACCTTTACTTCCATTGACAACCACGAAAAAAAATACAACCACAAAAAAAAATACTACGAAAAAATATGACAAAAAATCCGATGATGAGAAAAAATACCAACAACCATCCACAAATAATTTTTCCAACACCGCCACGCCTCTGCTGCTGTTGCCAACCACGAAAAAATTACAACAGTCCCCAAATAATTTTCCAAAACTGCCACCACCTCCGCTACTGTTGCCAACCACGAAAAAAAATTAAAATAACTTTTGTCAACTTTTTTTCACAAAAAATTTTCTAAGTCCAAAAAATATTTTTTCACTCCGGAAAAAAAATTTCTTCCCGAAAAAAAAATTTCACCCGCGAAAAAAATTCAACCAACTAACGCCCGATGACGAGAAAATTCTCCGATGATCGGAGGGAAATTTACCGCCGCTACGGCCCTTCGGGTCAACGGTAAAAGGATAACATTTCTTCGGACAAACACACTTGCGGAGAGGGGAAAATGGACGGACTTTTACCGTTGACAGGTGGCTCCAGTCAACGGTAAAGAAATTGTTCTCAAGGTGCCCACTTACTACTCTTATCATAATCAATGCTATTGTGGATCAACATAATGCTGTATTATTTATAGAGTTGAGCACCTATAACTTACAAGTTTTGGATTTTCATTGTGTATGGGTCTCAACATTAAAATTTTTGAGTGTCTATTGATTATTTAGGCTTACATCAACAAGTAAGTTAAATTACTTAAACACTCAAATACGTTATTCTAATTCCTAATCTGTAAAAATAATAGAGTTATTCAGCCATACACTCGTGTTAATAATAGTATAAATTTTGTTTTGTTTGAATTTCTAATAGTGGCAGCGATTGGATGCAAACTGAGAGGGGACACACTAAAAGGTTGCCTTAAATTCTTAAATAATAAATTAGCCGTTGAACCGCACCATGTCAGCTTCGTAATTAGAGGGAAGTGGTCTGTGGCTGACCCACGTTAGCAACAGCCATAGTAAAAAAATTTTTTTTATAGTTATAATGATATTGATCTGTATTGGTACAGTCTAATATTATAATTAGTTTTTTTTGGCAAAATAAAAACTTGGATTAATTTGCATTTTTTACTTGGCCGGTTGATGAACCCCACTAATATGTACATACATACCTTTGCGTACCGCACTTAACGTTAGTCACAGCTGACATTTCGCTCTGGCTATAGGTCTACACTGTGTTCAATAAATTTGCCTATAATAAAATTGAAAATAAAGAAATGAATGGGTTAATGAACTTGTCGCCGCTACTCGTTAGTACCATTTTTAATAGTGAACTCGTAAATTACACAAGATGGAGTCATACAGATCCATATTCATAAATTTCAATCTAGACAATATTGTAAAAAATTCTCTACAATAATCGTTTCTAGTTGACCCGTAGTAACAATATAGGTACCTTTATTAAAAGAAATTGAAGTGAATCACAATTCAAGTTTCACCAGAAGCCTAAAGTAAAGGTAGATCAAAATTTACAATCTAAATCATCGTACTTAATGAGATCAAATGCTCGACTACATTTTTACTTTCGTTCAATAAATAAATGCTACAAAATGACATTACTCTTAACTTGAGAAACGAATAAAATGAATCAGTTTTTGAAAATTAATAAAAGTAACCCACGAGTATACTCTATTGTAAAAATTTGCAAAAATTTTAAATTCCAGAGGAAAGTTATTGGTAAATTATGAACTTTATTTTCAAAGACTTAAACATTACGCGAATCTAATTCCTTGTTATTCTTTTAAAGACTTTCCCGTTCGCTGTACAGTATATCAATTTGTTTTTAGCCAATATCAAATTAATCAATTTTTAAGACAAGAGAAAGTTTTTGAGTTTAATGTAGGCTAGTCGGTCTATTTCGATTTCATGCTTATCAAAATGAAATTTGCATACTGAATATTTTTTTTCTGTCGAATGAAACATGTAAACTACCAATACATTCATTATTTATTTAATTTAGGTTGGAATGACCTTCCAATTGTGGCTCATGTTGAAAAATTTTGACAATTTTTCATATCTGTAGATGTGAAATCACTGAATATTTTAGAGGATTGACTGTCCTTTTATATAATGAAAAATGACTAATAGATTTATAATATGAAGTATACCAGAAAAATATAATCTCCCCTAAAATCAAATAGCCGTTCTCAAAATTCTCCATTTTTAATCGATTTCGAAGAAAGGAGGAGGTTATTAATTCAATCTGCAATTTGTATAATTACTTATATGTTCATTTTGTTTATCTTTTATATTTGTTTCACCATTACTTTTCACCTGGAAAACCGATTTTGTGAACTTTCTTTTTAAATTATAGAATTTATGATTCCATATGCTGGTCGCATTCAGTTTTTCTCGAATCGATGAGATAGTTTTTGCGTCATTGTTAAAAAACTCTTCGTTTCAAACCAAAATTACCGCTAATGCTAATGTATATATCTAAATGAAGTGGAACAATATTAAAAAAAGTTTTCATCAAAACATCTAATCAAATTTTGAAAAAAGGATTAAAATTCTACAAAAATAGAAAAATAAACGTTTAAAATTTCTTTAGTGAAATTTTTTGGAGTTAATGAAACGAAAAAATACTAGGCAAAATTAATACATTTAAAAAAAAAATAAAACTAACTTAAGAAATAGAATTTAAAAAAAATAAAAGTAAGTAAAAACCTACCCCAAAAACAGAAAAATAATCCTCTTAAAGTTTCTCCAAGAAGATCTGTTGTGACTGAAATTATTGAAGTTGGCGCTAAAGAAGAAGTTTTTTGTCATAAAATTTGACTGAACTGACCAGGTATAGCCCCGACTTCAATAATTCCTGTTACTAGATCTTCTTAGAGAAATTGTAAAAAGATTATTTTTCTCTTTTTAGGGAACTTTTACTCTTCTTTTTTTCAAATTGGATAGTTTTTTGATGAAAACTTTGTTTTTAATCAAATTAGAGAAATTCACTTTTAATTCTTCGGTAGAATTGTATTGCTACCAGTTATCTGATTAGTTTGATATCACGTATGTTGAATAGATTCATTTATTTTTGGTTCTTCCTGAAGTAACACTGTAATTCGTCATTTTTCTGGAAGGACGATACAGTACAGTCTCTGTCATTTGTACCCTTGTATGTAATTTTGGTGTTGAATGCATTATAAAGACATTTGTTGTAAATGATTTGTAATTGTATTTGGTTTCTATGCGTTTGCAATTAAATTCCGCCTAAGAGGGATTTTTATGCATCTTAGCTTTTCCCCACGTTAGAGCTGTGATTAAACTTTATAAAAACTCCTAAAATGTGTGTTTCATTCACTGTGAGTTTTGTGATCATCTTCCTCAACTCACAACAATATCCCTAGCTAATAGTTTTACCGATTGGTTCTTTGTTGGCTGAAAAACGTTTTGGACCTATTAATTGGCATACTAATGAGTCATTCACAAGATAATTTTCATAAACTTTGAAGCTTTTTTTTTCTCTTTTTTTCTATTTTCTCCGTTAATTATGATCTCAAAGATGAACAGAGGAAATGAAATTGGCAGATATAAGATAAAAAATAAATAAAAACTCTTCCGTAACAAGCTTCGCAAGAAAAAATAGATTTTATTTATTTAAAAATCACCTATATCACCAACATTCTTCTAATAAAGTAACATATAAAATATTTATATTTTTTCTAAAAAATTACCAATTTTTCATAAATACGATGCATGCAATAAAATATACTGATTAAATTTGATGAATAAATTTTTAATTTTTGTATCAAAAATAATTTCAAAATCTAGTGTACAGCAGCGGGTGGAGAATGGGCGAAAATTGACTTTTTTCTAAGAAAACCTATCCGCACCAAAATTGGTAGGTATTATCCTTAATCTAGAGCACCTATGTATACAAATTAATTGAAAATTGCGACCTGTACGCTGTTCAATAAAAAATGCATATAAACTAAGCTACAGGACGGACTATGTGCCCGATACAGACCAAAAAGGTTCTTCCTTAGATGGATTTGAATACGTGTTTCAAATTTCGAAAACATCCGATCAAAATTACGCTTGGAAATGAACTCAACGCAAAAGGGGGTATATAAAAAAAAAATTTCAAAAATAGTGCCAAAATGCTCAGAAAATCATGAAACGAAAAACGTACCCACTCCCACCCGTAGGTGCGAATACTCAGGCAATTTTAATACGCATATTTTTTCAAAAATCCACTTTAAAATAATAATGAAGAAAAAATAGCGTAGTTAATGGGAAATTAACCTACAAGAGAAATGGTCACAGAATACAAAACGTGGAATTCGAAACTATGCAAATATTTGCTATCAAAAATAGCCTTAGTGAAATCACTTTAAACCAAATTGACGATGAATACGTACATAAAATTTGAGGATACTAATAAGAGTTTTTTGAATGGTTCATTAGGTAAGTCTAAAAATAAACCTTTTAGATTTTGTTAATTTCTCGATTGGCTGAAATTTTTTTCACCTATTCTGAAGCTCAAAATATTTATTTCTAAAACAATAACCATACCTATCCATTTTTAGATGTCTTGTAAATGAAGAAATAAAACGCCTTCATGAAAAACAAAAAGGGGATTTAAGGCAATTTTTCTGAAAAACGAAAATTTTGTTCGGGTTAAATGTCATTTAAGAAAGGAAAACAAATTACATTGGTATATCAGAGTAAATATTTAGAGTTATAGAGTAAAACTTCAAATTTTAATAGAATAGGTACCTTAACTTCTCAGATGATAATGATATAAAAAATTCAATATTCAAAAAGTTTGAATAATAATCAAAAATCGATTGAAAATATTATGAAAAAATTTTAAAGAAATTGATTTCCCTGCCATAAATATTAAATTCAGTTTGTTCAGTAAATTATTCAATATCACTGAATATTGAATACTTCAAAAAAAAATTTTTTAATTAATTTTCTCCGTAAACACTAACGTAAAGTGAATTTAGAAATTCATTCCCTCTCCCTAATTATTTTGGATGCTCAGAAAAATCTAAAATATGAGCTATATATGAATAACACAAGTTTATTATACACAATAATATAGCTGCACAAATAAAATGAACGATTAAACCTAATAGCTACACTGTAATCCAACTATGATCCTCCTTAACTTATAAATTTATAATCAATCAGCTAATCTGAACACTTTTTGTATACCTATTCTAAAAAAGTGAGTAAACTGTGGTGTTTCTCTTCTGTATTTATAACAAAATTGTCCATACTCTGTTTTGGTTATCTCAGCTGACTATGCAGTGGAAATGTTAATTTAAATGTCATGTTTCCCAAACTTTTCCACCAAAGGCACATAGTGCAAGTAGTAAATACCTAAACGTGACAATTAGAAAGTGAATTATCATGTCTCTGTATTTACTACGTTTTGTTGTGCGGAGCTGTGTAGGTACTAAATTGTTTTGACATACTTATTCAAAGAATAACAATGTGTTGTGAATACAATGGAATATTGAGCCAGACTAATTGTAATTTTCAGTAAATTTCAGTTCAAAAGTCTGACTGAAATATGAAATATAAAAAGTTGTATGAGAAATATCTGACTGAAACGCTTCCTGAATATTTTCTCTGTGTCTACGTTTGCCCATCCCTTAAATTAATTTCTTACTCTCTTTAAAACCAATGCAGTGGGTGCTGATATTATACAACATTAAGTTACCTATAAATATTAATGTAGAAACTGGACTACTTTCATTAAATTTTTTTTTTCTCAGAGAGGTAAGTGTAGGGTTGTGATTTGGTGCTGAGCTTAAAATCGAAAGGTTGTGACTTCAAGACAGGGCACCGTCACATTCATAACCCAAAATGGCTTTGCTCCAGTGTGTGACTGAAAAATTCATTTCAACCACCATCACTCTCCCCCAATCAGTCATTAAATATTTCCTTCAAAACGATAAGTATATTTAAAAAAAAAAGCTAACACAATTTGAATAAATTTTTTTAAATGAAGAAAAAATTATGATTCATTTCTGTTCTTGAAAAGTTCTCTTTTACAGTCTCCATTTTGCGATTCTTATTCAAAATTTTATGAAATTTTCCAATCTCACTGTTTAATACATTCAAATTTTTTCCAAATAGGTAAGCCTTATTCAAGCAAATACAGCTACCTAACCAAATGACCATCATTCGATTATTCACTTTTTTTCCCGCTTTTTTTTCCCCTACCTATGACTTGTAGGAACGAAATCTAACAAATCCAAAGGCATAAAAACTATTATAATTATAAGATAAGTAGGTATATTATAATTATGCCATTCTATAATCAATATCGTATTAATGAACGTTTAATATCAAAGTATACAGATAAATAAAATTATTGATAAAGTAGACTAACATGTGATAAAGTCTCAGTGAACGAGCAATGGGTTCAAAGTCGTTTTTCTAAAGGTGAAGGTCAAATGATTGCACAATTACGTTGTAAGTCTTTTTTTTCTTCAGCGCGAAGTGCGAGTAAAAGCAAAAAATAAGGCCGGAATAAACCTTACGATGAATTTTCACTCATTCATTAATTTTAAAAATGTATCAAAATTATTTAAACAAACGGTACATCGATATAAATTCCTGTTTCCGCTCGATACCTACCAGCGTTTAGGCAAAAAATGAATACAAAGTGTCTACAAGTGTGCGTTATGATATTCGTTACCGTTGGTACATAATCTCATTGCTTATTAATTAATTAATTAATTTTCTTTTTGTATCCCACAAATGCCCCTTAACACGTGAATATTGAGGGAGGTAACCGACCGTGAAGGTTAAAGTAATAATATCGCATTTTTCAAATTAACTACCAGCCTAAAATTAAATTTTATTTACGTAAGTACTTCAAACGACAGCTCAAATCATGTTATTTCTTAATAAAAATATGTCTGAAATTAAACCTGTGATTAGGTAGAAAGTTCAAATTTTAAATGAAGAAAATTTAATATCTTTCGAAAATAACTTGCGAATCGATTTTAGATTGGCTACATTCGATAGTTAAATTTGAAGTAGAATCGCAGGCGTAGCGAAGGGAACAGGAGAAGACTTGCCCTTACAGCTAGAGGAAAAAATTCACGACTTTTTTTACGGACGAAGCAAAAATAATTTAAATTTGCTGTTTTAGAATAAATGTACTTATACCAACTAAAATTAGTAAAAAGATTATGATTCTTATCCGTCATGATAAGAGAGAGCACAGCAAACAAATTCGCCCGCCCCTACCCATCACCGAGGTACTCCTCAAACCTTTCACTCTGCTCCTAAAATTTCTAAATCTACAAAGATAACGTCATCGCCCTTTTGTAACGAAAATCGGATAAGAAATTTTATTAATGAGTTTTTAATTCAAATGTCAGAACACCTAACGAACGGTAAGGTTGATTTGCCCCCCAAAATTTTCCCTTTGTGGGAAAAACTGTAGCTCATACATACATCTCAAACCTCTCACTTTGCTATTAAAATTTCTAAGTTAATAATTATGACGTCATCACCACTTTTAGGGTGTCTCCTGTCCCTAACCCTCTCCAGGGCGGCCATCAAGCCAGTTGACCGCCCTCTGCTCATTATTAGGACGCTCCCTCAAACCTCTCAACCTATACCTAAAATTTCCAAGTCCATGAGTGTAGTGTCATCAGTCCCTCTGTAACGCAAATTGGATCAGGAAAATTTTGGGTAGACCCCCACCCATAAGACATAATATTCATGTCAAATTTTTCATCAGCCCATTCTGAAGCATCGAAATTTGAGCTTATTGTAGCGTATATTTTCATCTATTTTTAATTATGACGAACAATATTTGTTAACACTGTTTCGAATACCAAAATTACAGGTACTTGATGTTTACCAAAACATCCCATTCTACTTTTCATAAACAATATACAATTTACCCATCTGAAACGTCACAAACAGTGAAATCCCATCGCCACTGTTAGCAACCTAAAAACACCTGCAATATTATTGCAAATCAGCAAATCCCTATTGTAACAATCCCTACTTCACTTAGTCTATTCACCATATTCAGTCACTTACACCATATACCCTGAATGGGTATGTAAACTCTGGCAACAATACAGTCGATACTCAGTTAATTCAGTTGATTTTTTATATGTTCTAAAGTATGACGTGTACTCACTTATCCCAATATTTGATCTTATGTGTTAAATTGTTTAAATTCAAAGTAAAGTGTTTGAAATAATAATTGTGTTTTTTATACCAAGTTAAGGTCTACAATAGTCTGTGGAAAACTAAATTTAATATTCTAAATTATCAAGGAATATTTTAATATTATTCTTTCGTATGGTGTAACACTGAAAGTGTAGAGTTCTAAATATGTACATTACTACCTCTTTTGGCCGTTACACTTATTATCGAAGTATGCTTATATTGAGATGCTGACTAATGACAGACAAAACAATAAAATTTTATTCTTCTTTTCAGGGTTTTCTTTATATAATTAAGAAAATTTTTTTGGGTAACAGTCGTGGTTAGATGGTAAGAGGAGTGTTCAGTTTGTTACTTGACTTCACAATATCTTCAGTCTTTTCTTTAATCTTTGTCTCTACATCAAATCCACACAAATCTAATTTTTTTTGTCAAACATGCAAAGGAAAGGATCTACAAAATCAAAAAATCAACTCTCAACTTGCACGAGAGAGAGAAAAAGAGAGATAAAAATCAAATGAGTTCTTGACAAAATAATAATTTTTTTTTCAGCCTAATGAAACTTTTGGAATTGATAAATACAAATTTTAGAAATAGGTACCTACCTATATAAGAACTGTTTTAATTGTTTGATACATAAATAAAATTAATATTGACTTGAGGAATCAGAAATATTGTAGATAGGTAGGGATCATGGGCAAGCACAAGGTGTCTGGATCCGATCACTAGAATTAAAAATGTTCTGCCACTATAAGTTCTACTCTAGAACTGTAACGAAGGGAAGCTGTGAAAACATCCTCATTTAGTATACAGGGTCTTCACTTTATCACTTCCCCGTACGAAAACATAGGTGAATTTTGTTTTTGACCCTCAAAAAGTTTTCATTATTTTTGCAAAGCTATATGTGTAGCTTTTCTGATTAAAAATTTAATGCTAAAATGGAGGGGAGAAAGTGTCAAGATCGTGTCATCAATGTTGAGGAAAATATTCGACAAATTTTGGATAGATATGCTCATGCAGACTGCAATTAATATTGAAAAAAATATATTTGAAAGAGAAAGTAGCGATAAAAAGAACAGTTTATCTCAAATTTTTAATGGAGTTCTCATTCACAGATTAAACTTCATATTTTTAACTAGGACAGATATTGTTATTCAGCAGACTTTATTTTTATAATTCTACTTAACTTGAAATACAATAAATTACCATGATCTTTTTTTTTTAATGTGGTACACATTTCTATTTTCACTATGGAGTTAATAAAAACTGTAAAATGAAGGCGACTGACACAAATCTCGGTGCAAGTATCAGCATAATTTTTGAAGAAAATTTTGATGTAAGAATAAAAGGAAAGAAAAAACGTATTTTGTTTTTTCCACCAAAATAACGAATTATACAGTATTACCAGCTGCAAAAATAGGAATGTATATCACATTAAATAGGAATGTGTACCACATCAAATGATTCAGTCTGCTTACTTACAGGCACTGAAGCTCGTTTTTATTTGTTTTGCTGTCACTTCTAGAATTTGGAAAAAAATTTAGTCGTAAATATGCAACAACGAATTCCATTGATGTTAAATTTCTCAAATTTTCAAAATTTGCAAAAGTAACAGAGTAAAAAATGAAAGAAAAAAAAGTTCATCATATTTTCTCCCTTGAATAAATCATGGTTGTGCTCCAGAAATTTAGGCATTATTAAATTTAAGAAAAAACAATTTATAAAAAAGCACTTAATGAAAAATCTGGAAATATATTTTTTAATGATTAAGAGGAAAATTTTTCTGCTTTTATCAACAAGGTTGCAAAAGTTTGGAAGCTGTACCCTTGAAAATTCAAAAAAAAATCCCACCTGTTTCCTCCGTTTTACTTCTTTTCTACTGCTGCCTGTGTAAACTTGAAATTTTTACCCATCGATTTCTCTTTAAATTTCATTTCAGAAAAGCTACTCACAGTCTTACATTGCTTCACAAAAATAATGGGAAATTTCTAACGTGCAAAAAGAAAACTTCACTCATATTTTTCAGATGGAGGGGGCAGTTGTGGACAGAACTCTCAGAATAAATGGGTTCATACAAAATTGTTGTAATAAATCTCTGTTAAGCGTGGGCTGATCCAGGGGTTTCGGTGTATTCTTGTCTATTGAAGAAAAGAGCCGGAGAGGGTTGATGAATCAGCGATGGTGTTTTTTTGTCATAATTTATATTCCTTTATTCAGTTACCAGTTCGTTTATTGAGTTTGCATTTGAATTCTGATTGTTTATTTCTTTTTTTCCTTTGGAGGAGAGTAAGATATGGGAAATAACAAAAATTGAACTGATAATTTGATAAAACAATAAATTAAATGATACCTAATTGATAATTGATATTATTTCAGTCTTTTCTGTTTTCTAATTTCTCTATCTATGTACTTTTATTAGTTCTTGACTCTTATGAAATAGAGCCAGAGGCGAATCCAAAGCTCCATTTTGGTGGTGAAAATTTTATTTTTTTTGGAAAAAATAAGGTGTAAGATTTATTAAAAAATTACGAATATACTTCTTCAGTTCTTCAGTCAACTGATTGTTTTTTTGATTTGGTTCCCCGTGGATCCGCCACTAAATAGAACTACAACTGCAACTGCAACTGAAACTGAGTGCTGATAACATTTCTCATCAGTAATTGAAATTTTAAATCTAAATAATAACTAATGTTTTAATTTCGATTTGAAATAGGTACTAAATAATTTAAAATTCAAATAATTGTAGTTTAGTTTAATTTTTGTCTATTTCTCAAATCTCATTTCTGATTTTTGTTTCATTTTCAATCATCTTGGTGACTCGTCTCTTGGACATTCATTACAATAACATGACTGATTATTGAGTATTGACATTATCAAAGATGGAATACCACTACGAAAGAGTTTCCATTTTTGGTATTTTACCATTATCAAATTTTACTATGGTATTGATATTCTAGTAGTATTACCAGTTATTTTAGCATTGTTTCTGGTTTGGCTTCCAATTTTTTTCTAGTAGAATTTCTGTTTCTAGTATTGATATCGGTATTTGTGTAAAGGTACTGTTAAGTTTTGTTTCGTTTCTGGAATTTTGAACAAATTTTTTTTTTCTCCTTTATGCCATTTTCAAAACCACATTTTACTTTTGACATATCTATTGGGATGTCCAGTGTTGGTGGAGCGCTGATGATGATGATGATGATAATAATAATGATGATAGTTGAAGATCTTTGACACATTTTTATACCACAGCACATACAGAGAGTTGGACATTTCTTTAGCTATGTATCTCTGGTTTTACCCGGGTAATCATCCAATACCCAGGTAGGGTAAGTTTTATTCTATTAAATAGTTGGTGAAAAGTTACCTAACAATTTTAATTCGTTGATGTGGTATTATTTTGATAACAACGTGAAATATTTGATAACAATCTGTTGTATTTTAATTATTTACCATGACGTTCGGAGAAATCGTTTGTTTTGAATTGGTTAAACTTGGGGTAAAATTTCAACCTTATCCTAACAACCATGGTTGTATTGGTTGTTCATTCTGAACGCTCCCCTTGAGTGCTTAACTCGTGATGTTTTCAGAGTTCATTAAAAATCTGGCAGAAGTGGTATTTATTCTTGTATAGGTACAAGGTACAATATACGTTTGTAGTTATCAAAAGGGTAAATTTTTCCACGTGAATTCAGATTTTATATGGGGAGCTATAGCGCACCTAGCCCCCTAGTATCTACGCCTATAAGGTGTAGTTTCAATTTCAAATAATTTGAATTTTATTTTTATTTTCATTCTCATTCAAAGTTTGTTTAATTTCAATTTCCGACTTACGCTTTGATCATATTCAAATCTTCGGACAAGGAGGTAAGGGGGTAAATCATCCCCAGCCAAAAAAATCAGTCGACGAATCTAAAAATTTTGAAAGCAGTCGGCAAATTCTTATATTTTTAACCGACTTCAAAAAAAAAAAGGAGGAGGCTATCAATTTAGATTCGATCCATAGGTATGTACATATTTTTTTTAGTTGACAAATTCGAACATTCAGCCTTCTTGGAAAATTATTTTGGGACGTCACTGATTAGGTGAGTCGAAGTTTGGATTATGTAGTTTATTTATTCTATTCCTCTATTCCTTCTGGTAATATATTCGTATCCTTTTATGCAGTCCGACTCGAGTCTCGATTTGTTAGCCTATTACTTTTTATTGATTTCAAATATTATGTTCGAAACCATTAAAAATTTCCATGCCTTTATACCATTTATGACACAAACAGATGAAAATTTTTTCTATATAAAGATGGAAATTTTACAAAACTAATAATGAAGGTAGATAATATTTACCTGCCTATCTGCGCAGTAATGTTAAACTTTCTGAAATTTCATGACGTGTGACATTCAGTGAAAAAATATTATATTACTTTTTAACATATTGATCGGAAAAATACCTAAACAAAAAGTAAATTAGTTTGGAAGAAAATTGTATTATTGATCAAGTAGATATGGGCCATTCGAATTTAAGTACCTAAGTACCAGTATCATTCTATACGTTTTATTGGCCTACGTCAGAAAATATTGATGAGTTCTATGTACAATCGACAGGCTAAAACATATGAATAATGTTTTTCTATTGTTCACAAAGTATTCGTATCCGTTATTTTTCAAGGAAATTTTGTAAAAAAAATAAGAAAGAAATAAAAGGAAAATGAAGTAAAATAAAGAAAATGGGGAAAAAAAGTATTTTGAACAGTTAGGTAGGTAGGTAGGTACCGTAATAAAATTCACACCGTTATATTAATTGAATAATGTACTATGGTCATTATATTTGAGTTAAAATTTTCACACGATCATTATTGAAAATGCAATTAAAAAATTTATTTGAGTAATTCTGAAAGAGAATGAATTTTTATTGATATCTACTCTGTCCATTATTAGATGATCCCTGATCCCTGATAAAGAGAAAAACGCCAAATAAATCGGTGACCAGCCAATACAAGTGGTTTTAATTGATACAGCATGTAACATCTGCCATTTATAAATTATGGTACAGTCGGTCCAACGAAAGATAATCCCTGCGCCTTAAAACAACGTTGCCAAATATTCATATTTTTAGGTAGGTTCGTATTCCCCCATATTTCAATTGGTAATAATACGTAAATAATGCTTGTAAAATTGTACAGTAGTTGCATGTTTAGTTTCGTTTTTAGGATCAACTCTCGTTGGATGGACTGTAAACATATTTTTAATTCTTGGTGCTCTCTTGGTGAATAAAATTATGTTCAAAATGTAACTATTAGCAACGTATAGCGTTAAAATCAGGGATCATCTTATAATGAACAGCGTACAGTAGATTAGTAGATGTAATAATTAAAAAATTTTTTTCTTTACATTGAAAATGTTTAACATGAAGGTATTGGGGTAGGTACATTTTGAAACGACATAGACAATGTACGCACGTAAATGCGAGAATATTGTAAGGCCAATAAAAAAAAAAGGTAGAGAAAAATCATTGAGAATACGAAAAAGAAAATGAAAATTGAAGGTCTCACATACTTTATAGTGTGGTACATCACTAGTCATATATTTTGGAGGCACTGACTTCGACTTTGACGTTAATTTTTTCATTCGACCAATTTCTTGACCCCAGGGGCTTTAAAAAGGTGCCAAATTTTGATTTTAATGTTTTATTGTATTATACATCGTTTGGCATGTTTTTTGAGGCGCAGAGTTTAAATTCAACAAACTTTTTTTTTTTCATTAGACCCATTCTTCGATCACAGGGACTTCAAAAGTGGGTCAGATTTTCAGTTTTCATATTTTGTTGTGTCATACATCATCCGGCAGGTTTTTTGAGGTGCTAAGCTAAAATTTGACAGTCATTATATCTAATACCTACCTAGTATAGGTGATCAATATGTGCCATATTATTATAATCGACGATAACCGGTAAGTAATTATGATGAAATTCGTTTAATTAAATACGAGTGATAACGATAACATTTTAATTTTATTTATGATGTGGAAAAGTATAAGATAAAGGAAAGAAATTTCTCATTTCTCATCATTATCACTGACACATTGCGATGGTCCAAGTTATGCTCACACAATGACACAAAACATCTACAAAAATATTGTTATTTGCAATGTACCTTCTACGATCTTCATCGGTGAAGTGAAACCTGTTTTTTTTTTTTTCATGAAATAGGTGAAAGTAGGGTATCGATTGAAAATTTTCAACACAAAAATGAAACCACAACAAAATTAACTTAAATAAATCAAAAGTACAGTGTAGGATCTTTATTATATAAGAATAAATTTTGTACCTAATGCTATTTGTATAAAATTATTCTATCTTCACTATTCTGTAGGAAGGCATAGGTAATTAATATTATTTCTTATAATTATAAACATACTTATTGATCGACATTGTCTAGTTTACGTTCATAATATTCGACCAAATGATGTTTAGCAAAATTTTTGAAGAAGAAGCAAAAAAAATATATATATAAAAATAATAAATAATCAAGTCTGGACGTACTTAAATGGAAACTAAGGAAAATATTCATAAAGATTATTAATATTTTCAGCTGGTACAACGCGTAGGTACCTAATGAAAAAGTAAAATTCCTATTATCCTATTTCTTCATAGAATCAATTTTATTTTCATAAACAAAAGAAAATAATTGTGTTTACTGTAACTTTTTCGAGTCTTGTAAACTTGCAAAACAAGAAAATTTTAATCACTCAACCAAACGAAAGTCGAACAAAAACAAAAAGTTAAAATGCGTTAATTTTCGACCGGCTTCGTCGCCTTCAGCCTGTTTCGGGTTTCTTACAAATTAAAACCTGTTAATTAATAAATAAAACAAAACCATATTGTATGGTACTAAGTGCATTCGAAGAAAATAGGTACCTATACTGTAGACAGAAATTCAACAATTAAAAACGTGTACCTAAACAAGGTTAAAAAATAAATAAATGTAGGAGACAATAATAATTTTCCATTAAATCAGTATCTAGTTTATATGAGCAGAAAAAAATAATTATTTAAATATGTAGCTGATTACAGCGATAATAAATTGGTCTTGAACAACCTTCAGGGATTGAAGTTCGTCAGATATAAACGGTTGTGTACTGCTATTTTTAGTTATGATCGATGGTGAAAAAATAAGAGTAAAATAATGCTTATAATGATTATTAACTTTTGAATTACTTAGCATATTTCTGCGGGGAAAGAGGTGGAGAGACATTTATAGTATCCCCAACAATGGAATTAAATATTCAGAAATTTAATAAAAAGAATTACGATTTTCGATGGTTTGTTTCATTATTCGGGAAACCACGTATGTATCTACAGGTATGAAATATGATGAATAGATAACAAACTGATGGAGAATATTAGTATGCTAATATCTTTAGCCATCTTTTACGTCAATATTATGGAATTCATTTTCAGTTTTTCAATTAGAGAATAATTCAGATTATTGGGATTTTGAAAAAAGTACCCCTCTTTAGGTTACGCCTACATAGCCAACAGCAATCAGCAGAAACAAAATATTTTGTTTGTACAGTTTGATGTTAACATTAATTTTACACTGGTTTGAAATTGTTATTGCTGTTTCCTGTTTGCTACATATAGGCGTAGGCCAAGTCTAACACCATATATCTTAGCCCTTGTGATAAAAAATTTCTGAATACTTTAAGGTTTTAAATATTATATACATCAAATTTATGCAGAAGTAATTTTATTGTAAATCGCTTATCTATCAAGGAAAATTGAAAAAACTAAAAATAGTCACACATTATGGGCCCCTCTCTGGTAAAAAAAAAACGTGAATTCTAGAAGGAGTATTTTTTCCACTTTTTGTGAAGTTTTCCTTCGACATATTGCAGCTGTAAAATGTTTTGTAACTTCTAATTCCATTTCAATACCATTTTTATGTAGGTAGGGTTCCAAAGAAAATCTACATATTAAAATATTTAACCAGGGATCTGAGGTAACTTTTATTTTACGTCTCGTGACCTCATGAAACTTTTGACACAATTGGCTGAAGTTCATATGTATATATTTCGATTTAACTTGGTATAGGTCGCAATTTCATACAATAGTCATGAAATTCGGCACACTTACTCGGATCAAGACAAATATGAACCTTATATTTTTTCGTTAAGATCGCTAGATAGTGTGTCCTTACATCCTATTATGTTACATTTTTGAAGCTTGTATGGTTCTAAAATGCGTAATTTTCAAGGAATAATCACGAAATTTGGTAGGTACAGACCTTGAATATATTATATATTCTGTCGTTCTACAAAGTTTAGCCTTAATCTGTTTAATGTTTCATGCGTAGAAGAGTTTTGAAAATTATTTTTCTCAACTCATACACCAAAAAGAGGTTATTATTAAATCGATTTTGATTAACAAAATATGAGATTTCGAAAGCAGTTGGGAACATCCAAAATGGTTTTCATTTCTTCACCAAGTGTAGAAACAATGTAGAAATGAGTTTTTTCTCAACTGTTTGTTGTTTATTTCTTCATGCACTGTTTACACGTAGCCTAAGTAAGTTGCAAAATTTCACAATGAAAATGGGCCATTTTACATGGTGATGCTTACACAAACAACCAAGTTCACTTCTGGATGATATTTAATTATATTTAAAATTCTATTCATGAATGAAGTTTACTTGTTTAATCGAATAAATAATAACTTCTTTTTGGTAGATTTGTCAAACAAATATCGTACTCAACTAGTTAGTCACTCGTGATAATAATTCATTTTCCTAAATAGTTTAGTAAAAGACTATAACTATTGCTAAAAAGCGTAAATAATTTCAGATGAAACAAAACAGCTATGAAGAAAGTAGGCCAGCTGTTATTTTACTTGCTAAGCAGTTATTTAATAACTTACGCATATATTTTTAACTCCACAATACAATAATTCATTATAAATTTCCTTCATACTTCATTAAACACAATTTTTAATAAGCATTCTGACCAATACTTGGATATTGTCATTTTTTATTATAGTTATTTATATTTTTTTAATTTAAAAAAACTACATTTTCTTGGGTGCCTATGCCCTGCTGCACTGGAGTTTTAACTTCCATTTTACTAAGCTAACAAGCCTAAAATTATAATTCCAAATTGTCAGCATCAGTTGAAATAAAGGTACCATTTTTGATTTTACAACTGGACTTTTGTATATATTGAGGTGTCAGAAATCAAATGGCTCATGACGTCCAACCTTCATGTATGTTGGTATTTAAATGTTGGTGATGTCATAATACCTTAATATTAATAATAAGACACTATGCAGCCAAAAAAACTGATATTCAGTTTGTCTTGAAATCACCTTCCATTTTGAGATGTTTTACAGCAGAATTATTTTACAAATGAGATTTAATACAAAAGAAAAATAACATAAGCAAAGTGGATAAGTTAAGGGTGAAAAAAATAAATAAAAGCTATTGTAGACAACTAAACAGGGAAACCATCAGAAATTCCATAGTCTTCACCTATCAGATTGTCTTCATAAGACTTGAATGGTGTGTGAAAAATCCCTTATATGAAACTTTAGGCTTCAGAATCTTTCGTTCGTCTTTTAGAATGAACGAGGTTAAATAAAATATGATCCAATACAGATGAAGATAGATCGGAATCAAGACATCACTGTATATGAAAAAAGGCACTACATAACCTTTAATGACAAAGTAATGTAGTCATTTGAACAAAGCTTGTTTAAGGTTTTGTTGGCAACACATCAAATTTCCTTCTTAAGTATGACAAGAACTCCATTCGATTGTGTTGTCAACTGTTTTCATAACCCACAGGTATTTATAAAAAATTGCCTTGAAGTGCAATATGAATGACGGCATAAACACTCAAAGAACTAGTTCCTGATTGATACAAATTTTTTAAATGATAAGATGAGTTGGAGGAAATGATTCAACAATCCACTACTGCTGGAAGTAGTCAAACATATCTCTGTTCACTTTTCACAGTTCTCCAGTCATTATCATTCTTATTGTTTAGGTCATGATGAACTAGTTAATTGAACTCGACATTTTTGTGACCAAGACCAAATGAACTAAACTTTTAAAAAGACCTAAAATTTCCATCACTATGAAAAAGGTGTATTTCTAACTTTTGAGGAGTAAATTGAAGAAATCTGCTGTTGCCATTATCTCCGAAACGCAACAGCGAATTTCAGGAATAAATTCGTCTCACGCTCATCTGCACACAAACACACATATACTGTATACCTATACACACACACACGCCTGCGCATACACACACACAAATCTGCACACATGCACACACGCACCCATGCACACACACACACACATACACTTGAGCATCGGCATATACAAAAATTTTCAAAAACAAAAAAATATATATATAATAGAGTAAAATTTTAGTTCTATTGGAGGCGGTAATGGTGGCTCCGAGGTGTAAGTCGCGGACCAGCAACGCAGAAGTCGAGACATCCCATCCCACGAATGGTAATTAAGATAAATAAAAAATTAATTATGCTAGACGAGAACCGAAGGCTTAGACTAATAGGCTGATAAGTAAGTGTGCGACTGCTAATGATCCTGAAAGACGAAGTATTGATACCACCGCAGACCAATGTAACCACAGCGCGTACCATGCGGTTGCTGTTTGAAAATGCGCAGCAACAACGTGTTTCTCTCTGCTATCAAGACAGAGCATTTTCAAACAGCAACGGCTCGTACAGAAGTACGCACCGCGGATAAAATGTCGGTGGTAGTATCAATATTTTGCCGATGGCCATGCCGTTTTTGTTTTCAATTTTGTCAGTAGGGACGATTTCAATATAGAAACACTCGATCAGTTTAGCTCATAAAGCATATACGTTGAAGAAATGCGTATAATTTGCCATATATTTCTGATTTGGGGTGTCTTAATATTATGGTATGCCAGAGGGGGCTTACACAATTGTAAAAAAGTTAATTTTTCCTACTAAACGCCTACGAGGTACTTACAAAAATCAGAAGTTTTTAAAGGCCAATAAGTTTTTTTGCCCAAATAAGACCTACGATCCTGGACATTAAGTCCCCGTCTTCGGTACCACCGTCGAATTAGTCCTATTTTTCATTAGCGACTTCTTTCTAATCACCTTACCATGCATAAAACCACCTGCTGCTTCTGTATGATCACATAAAATTCGTTACACCACACACACTTAATTACCTCTTCACTACCTCGAAGTTCGGCGGAAGGCGATAAAAAATTATCACATTATTAAAAGAAATTAGAGAATTTCATAAAAATATTATAATCCACCTATGGTTTTTATTGTTCTAGATTTTATTTCAAAAAATTGGTCAAAACACTTTCATTTGATTTTAGCCGGAACAAAAAGCTGAACTTATGAATATTAAGTTATGCATGAAATTTTTAAAAACTTCGAACTTTGACTTTGACCAGAATCGTTTTTATCGAAACGAATTCAGATTCTACATTTTAATATCAGTTTAATTTGTTTTGGACATGACTGACTTCTACTCAAGAAGAACCGGCACAGAGTGAGAAATTTTGATTTTAGTAAAATTTTCTATTACTGGGAGAAAAACCATCAGAAACTGTACTTACCAAAACTTTTTCAATACAGTGGAGCGACATGTTAATAAAACACGATTGAAATCGTCTTAACAGAAAAACCAAGAAATTTTCAACAAAACTGAATATAAGCGAAAATGAAGAACATACCAATGCCTTCCTAACTGCCTCTGAAGCTAATTTTACCAAATATAAGATAAATTGGTGGAACATGTTTGAAAAAAGTTGTCTCAGAATTTTTCCGGTCACATACCAATGCCAAAATCTCTCACTATATGCGCAGCAATGAAAACAAATATTTTTTTTGGCTTATAATTTTACAATAGGTACCTACGTTCTATTTTGAGAAGAACTAACCTATCTTTCACTTTTCAAACCGTATTTTTCGAGCTAAAAAACTAAAAATTGGTCGGTAATTTCCATGGCCATTTAATAATTTTACTACGTCTATTTTAGTATTATAATACAAAGGCATCTTTCTCTCATTACTACGATTACGATGGTTCCTGCTTCAACATATTTGATTGATATTTCTTGACTGCTTACATCTTTTACTGGTAATTTACATAAATTCAAAAAAATCACACTCCTATCAACACACAATGAGTTTGTAGTTTTATTGAAGGCGCGTATAGAATTGTGGTTGTGTAATATTATGGTCGCATCTCTCAACAAGAAAATTCATCAAGTAGATGCCTCAAAAATCTTCAATCAGGACTAAGTTGTGCCAATAAACAAATCAATAAGGCATTTGTTATACAGAACAACAACATTACAACAGTAATTGAATGTCGAGGAAGTTTTTTTTTTTTTTTTTTTCCAATAAAATACTATAGGCTATTTATAATAACGTTATTGCATGGGAAGGTAAAAAAATTAATAACTAAGCCAACAGTTTCCACATTTTTCAAGGGTTGATACCTATCGAAAGAAATCAAGAAAAATGAAAATTCTCTGAAAATTATAATTACCTACTTAATTCTGTTTTCTGTACTTACCTAACTTATCTTTGGAATGCCTGCATAATGCTTTTTACGTTGTTAATGTTTTGATTTTTTTTTATTTATTTATTTCATAAGATAAATAAAAATTTAATCAGCCGTAAAACTTCGATTACAGAAAATTGACTGAAATTCGAAAAAAATAGGTCGATCGCATAAAATTTCAAATATTTATTTAATCCCGGAAAATACATATATTATAGGGAACCATAAATTAAGAAGATAAAATATGTGAACCACTTTACAATAATACGAGTATATGTTAGGTAGGTACGTTTACCTATATTTGCTGTTTGCGGAAGGTCTCGTAAAAAAATACCTACGTCATCAAGAAAAGGTCAACATAAAACCAAAAATTTTGTCATTCTTTCTTAATCATTATAACTAGAGACAATAAGATAATTCATTGGCATAAAGGAACTTAATATGAAAAAAAAAAAGATATATGTTTCGAAATCAAAGCATAAGCAAATTTATGTTGGCCATATTTAAATAATTTGATAATCGGTCTCGGTTGTAGGCAGGGCAGGAGGGGGAAAGGGGAGCATAACTTTGGGTCCAAACTTTCTGAGAGGGCCCTAAATACTTAGGAACCTGTTTATGGTACTAAAAAAAAAATTTCGATTTTTTTGCTATACAATACACTTTAAGCGCATATAAGAATGCTGCCAGCTAGGATGCTACTTTCAAGAAATTCCCAAAAATTTGAGAGCATATGGAATATATTCTCAAAAAAGTTTGAACAACGAAACAAAACTTATATACACGGTATTATGTTAATGTTACAGAACGCAGGGAAACACCCGAAAATTTTTTTCGCTCGCAGCAGTGTTTTATCAGTACTTTTATAGAAAATAGAATCCCCATGGAGAATTTTTTTAAAACACGGTGTTTACATGACCCCTAGGCCCGGATTTTCTCTTTCCAGCCCTGATGGAAGGCGAAGGGCAGTTAATGAATAATGATCAAAAGAATAAAATTATTTAATGCGTCAGTAGGTACATATATTTACTATGATTATCAAAAACAACAATTAGATATTATTTCTTTACGTAGGTACCTAGGTAATTACTACATAACATTTTGCATTTTAATCGAATAACTTTTCTTCTCAATCATATAATTCTTGGACAAATAGGTATATATTTTCGTAAATTTTCACAAATTAATTAATATTTTTATGTTTGAAACACGTTTCGGGAAATTTATTAGTTGCATGAATGAATATTATAAGAAAAAGAAAAAATTAGCAATTCAAAGTTATTAATTTAAATAAGATTGTGATGTGTAAACCTAAAAATACATGTCTAAACAATACTAAAACGGCAAATTTTCCATTAACTTGGGTTTTTTATTTCGTCCATTTTTAAATTGCTAAAGATAATAGAAACAATTATATGGCTAGTAGGATTATGCAAATTTTCTCCACTTTCTAACCAATATCAACCTTAGCTCGCTAATTTAAGTAGCGGCTGAAGAATCATCGAGTGAAAGAGGAGAGGTTTCTAGATTCCTCAAATGTTAAATTTTCTTTCAACTTTCCTTTTTTTCGTTTGCTTTGGAACTGGTGAAGATGACAGAAAAATTATACGGATTGTAAATTTATAAAAATTTTCTCTTCTTTCCAATCTGCTTGATGTTCGGTGATAGAACTTGAGTATCTTACATAGGTGGATATAAAAGGTGGAAGAAGGCGGTCATCCATCCCGTTCCACCAAAGTAAAAGGCGAAAATGTAGGTCTTCTTAAGCAAAAAAATAAAATAAAATAAATAAATGAATAAGATAGGTAGTATAATAAAATTTACACTATTTGCATTTCTTGCACAGTCGAGGATACATTAGAATGACATTTGTATTTAATTTTCACTTTGTTAAATATACCTACATATTTCATTTTTATGTAGATTTTCTGTTGAAAATCTACTTATTAATCATTGTGTCATGGAACGAACCGGGGTTGGGGTGAGTACGTTTTTCGTTTCATAACTCAAAAAAAATTTTGGCATTAAGTCAAATTCATATATATATAAGCCAATTTCTTGTTACCACGGAACTAGTCGCAATTTTTATCCGTAAGTACTACGCCAAAAACCTAACCTATTGATTTTGTTGCGAATCGGCCGCCGTAAAGTACTTCCGGTATGGCTATTTTAGTTTTTGTTTTGGTTATAAAATGTTCAATTTTCCACCGATAGCTACGAAATTTGAAACGTGTATCCACTATAAATTATTATAACTTGCTATAAATTTTGTTGCGGATTAATCCTACGGTACATCCCGGAACACAATTTTTGTTTTTATTTTGTTTATAAAATGCCTTATTTTGGACCAATAGGGACGTAATTCTGAACAAATATTTATTAGGATATTCTATTTAATAATATTTTAGTGACTACCTAATTTTATAATTTTCGAAAACGTGCTTTTGCTAAAGAAGCTTCTGCTACGTTAGAGTTTTCATATTATGGTAACACTGTTAAATTTTTAGAGTCTGGGGAAAAACGAATTTGGTTTTGTGTTATTGTGCGAGTGTTGAATCACGAATACAAATCAAGTACAAAGGCACACTAACAAAATAATCATGGTTTTTTGGTTTTGTTTACATTTTTCACTTTTCGTTACACGTAACCGCATGTTTTTACTATGTACTTCAGATTAAATATTTCCAATGTTAAAAAAGTCAAAATAGGAAAAGTATTAATTATTGGTAGAATTCTGGGTAAAAATTACTTTTAAAATGAAGTGTCAAGGAAATAATCTATAATACAATGTATTTTGAAGTTACGAAAAACGTATGTAAATTATTAAATTTTTGTTTGGCAAAATAAATAAAAGCAAGCCTGCTTTTGACCAGCTTCTTCAGTTCATCTGGATTTTATACTCTTTTCTTAGCAATAGTTTAGGATTTTTTCAAATCACCTTTACACATGAACTGTTAAGCTGATTGAAATAAAATTTTGCAGAATGATAGAATATAATACATATTCAATGTGGTATTAAATTTTGTGACTATTGGTTAAAAATTACGCTTTAGAATCATTTATGTCCCAAAAATGAAACATAATACATTGGGCCAATCTGGACCAAAAACCATTGAGTTCGTTCTTTTGTGGATCCAAAAAATGTATGATATTTCAGATTACAGGATAAAATTTCAACCTGTACCGTGCTCAATATAAATGTGTAATGTATATATATATGAATTTCAGTTAATTGTACCAAAATATTTCGGTGGTCATGAGACAAAAAAAAAACACTTATCTTTACCTTTAATGTGTAGATTTTCTTCAAAAACCTAAAAAGGATAAAAATCCAGCTGAAGTAACCCACCCCCTAAAATGTGTATTTTGTTTTACTAAATTCAAATTTGCCTCCTCCATTCTGACTTCAGAGAGGCTATATCCACCTATGATAGAGATCCTCTTAGACAAGTATAAGCGCACTCCATTAACTGTCCAGGGAAAACTGTATATGTAATTTCTTTAAAATAATCCATAATTGAGAAAAATTATTTTGTATTTTGTCACTAACCATTGAAATAACATAAAGATGCAAAGACAAAATCAAAATTGGACAGAAAATGGTGGATGCATCTACTCATTTTAGAGGCTCTTTACCTATGTTACCTTAACATTTCCTTCTTATAGAAAAATTTCTTTAAATCAGGGATTGAGAAATGGAAATAAAAACCAAACTTTTTGGAAATAAAATTTTTTTTTTTCACTAAAAACTAAATTAACGAAACACCAAAATTTTGAAATGGAAACCAAATTGGAAACAATTAACCAATTAATTTTAAGACCAATAACAGAAACATATGGAAACCGAATTATGAATTGTTTCCATTTCCATTTCTCACCGGATTAATTTTTGATCTTGCAGAAAAAATTTGAAGTAACATCAAAACAATATAGAAAAAACATCAATATGCCAATATTTGAACAAGATTTAGAAAATTTTAGGTTAAGAAAAAATATTTTTTAAATGGAAATGGAAATAGAACCTGGAATAGAAATGGAATGAAAAATTTTGGTAAAATCAGGAAATGTAATGGAAACATAATAAACAATAACGAGGTTGGAAAAAAATGCAGCAGTAAAAATGAAAATATAGGTAGGGCAGAAAGAAAAACAGCAATCAGGCAGAACCAAAATAGATATATATGTGTTAATAATAAGTGAATCTGCTTTGTCCTTTAAAGAGTGAATGATTCCAAATTTTAATGAATCTCTCAGTCACTCTCTCACTCTTTTAGTAAGTAATTCATTCCCAATTTATCCTGATTCAGTCTTTAAAGAGTTAATTGAATTCCACTCACTTACTCACTCACTCGCTCTTTGACAAAAAATATGAAAAAATCCCAGGATTCAATCCTCCACTTCAAATTGATCCAAACCCCTAATAGAAACAAAATGAAAAAATGTAGCATTTCTCAGTTCCTGCTTTAAATTGTTTTATTTGACATATCAATTTTTTGTGTTTTAATACTTCACAAAACTAACACAAACTAAAACTGTAGAATGTAACTGAGTCCTAAGAACTAACTTTTAACAGAACTGGTCCAGAACTAAAACTTCAACTTAAAGTGTAATTAATTACTATTTATGTTCCAATCTACAAAACTGGGTTTGTAATAGGAATAACTCATACTTGTAATTTAATATTATTCCTAAAAATTACCTGCAGCATTTATAATAGCTCTTAATCTTATTAGTAACTGGTCACCCTTGGTGTCAGCTTTGCTTGGCTCAATCACAGGAGTAGGATTATCAGGCCATTTTATCAATAATTCTACTCTTTTTTTCATTTTCATTTTTTTATGAGTAAGTATAAAATTATAACGTGTATGATCTTAAGCAAATTCAAAGCTTTAATCAAGGTATTTGTTACACCGATGAGAATACTTTTTTTCAGATTTATTCAGCCATCATTCTCATTTATCCTCAGATTTACAAAAAAAAAATTATCTTCAGTATTCTGTAATTCAAACTGAAACTAAATTAAAGTACCCATTATCACCTCTTTAGCTTCAATCAATAGGGAATGTGAGTGTTACTCTTACCTCAATGATCACCCATTTGCAGTGCCATATACTTCCATCTTAAATCCGGAATGATAAAAACTTTCCTACCAAAATACTATGAACTATAGAAAAATTATTGGCTGTCAAAATTCTACTCAACAGTTTCTTTAATTTGAAAAGAAATATCAAACTCAAACTGTAGTATTATTGAGAAAGAAATAGAGAAAAAAGATAAAGTGTAGTAAAAGGGGTGATAGAGATAGCAATAATTTTTCCATTTCTCTTTTATTCCATAATTCTCTAATCCTTCAACAGATGGCAACTGAAATAAGAAAAATAATGAAAAATATACATATTTTACAGTACTTCTCAGGTTATTATGAATGGATCATAATAATAGGTATCCTATTTTATAGGTAAGAAGATGAGCTTGGTGATGACAGGAGAATAAAACAAATTGGTTCAGTATTTTTAAAGATTACCCATTATACACATACATATGTAACACTTTTATATATTAATGTAGATTGCATAGATAAGTACTTAGACCTGATTCACACTTGACTAGTTTTAATGCTACTAGCCAGCTACTTGGAGTACTATTCCATTAACACTTAAAGTTATTTGTCATTTTAATCTTTAAAAGTCAGCTTTGTCTTGGCAGATTATTATGGGAGATTCTAATGAGATTCTTGAAAGACTATTTGTCAAGCTAAAGTTAACTTAAATGGCTAAAAACACAAACTGACTTTTACAGGTATGTAACAGAATAGCACCCCAAATAGCTCACTATAATTACAAAACTAGCCAAGTGTGAATCAGGTTTTAAAATGTATTTTGAACTTTCACTATATAGTACTGTAAAGCTCCATAAGACCAATGTGCTTTTTAATGTCAAGACATACTAATGGAAAAGTTGGCAACCCTAGCATACCCTCTGCATATTTTTGACATTTTGCTTGAGTTCATCAATTTAGAATACATCTAATAAAAAAATCCCTTAAATTCACAAGGATGACGTATCTAAATACAAAGCTAAATATGTCAAAAGGTACAATCTGGTTGCCTATTTAGCACTAGCATGTCTAACCAGAAATCATCTTTCTTTACTCATCCAGTATTATATATTCAAAGATTTTGAGGTATAGTGGTGTGATTGTGACCAAAACCCTACAGATACAAGTCCGGCAATACGCCATTTTGTATCCAACAGTTCATAAGTGAATTAACTGGTATTTATGTTAAATTTGAGAAATTTTGTGGTTGTAAATTTTTATTAATTTTATATATCTTTTTCATTGTTTCACTTGAAATCTACGTTCGCCCAACAGACTGGAGGGCCAAAGAAACAACCCTCTCATCATACACAATTTTATAGGATCAAACTATGCAATCAAAGTTATCAAATGAGATTGTAAAAGAACCATTGTTTGTAGAAAGCTGAAATTTTGGAGAAACGTGTTTGCTAACAATTCTGTGAGTATTTCACTGAAATTGTATCATTGGTTCTTGAGATAAAGCTGAAATTCTGGAAAAGTTATGTGAATTAAATCTTGGATACAAAATGGCGTATTGCCGTACCTATATCTATAGAGCTGTAGTTGTGACCACAGAATATTAAATATAATAGAGGACGCATGCCCATCTAATGTTACGAAAAATGGCACCGCTTTTAAAGAGCTGTCCTTTTATCCTTTCTGTACCTGATTGAAATTTGTTCACCGATAATCTAGCCCATCACAATGATAAAATTTTTTTTTCAAATAATTGAATTAAATGAACGAGTAAATATAATTGATAATTCAGAAACCACATCAAAACAAATTTCGTAGATTAAAATAAGATGAAAACTGTACTGATCTTTGGGTGTGGGGATATTTCGTCTCAAAACAAAAGTGGTGCCATTTTTCGTCTCGCATGCGGCTTCTAATATATTTAATACTTTCTGGTTGTGACTGCTTCACCGATAGTCCAATACAATTCCATTAAATTTTTTATATGGAATTTTGTTTTTCCCGTTTTCCAGAATTATTTAATTCTTTCTTTTTTTCTTTTATCAACATTTTTGCGTGGAACGCTGCCAAACGTTAAAAACGCCGTAACGTCGTCGACTCAGTTGAAAAACGTGTTTTCTGAATGCCAGTAATTTATCACCAAATGGCAACACTGGTAGGCTCAGCGGTGAATTCAAATTAGTTGTGCACAAGTTGAAGACCAATACCTGCTCGGTACTAACTACTAAGTTAAATTTAGTTTAGTTAACGGTTGAACGTTCTGTCGGCTTGTTAGTTGTGTGTTCACTTACGTGTAGATGTAAGTGAAACGTAAAAAAGTAATAAATTTGTAAATTGTTTCAACGAAAATTAAAATCTGAAAAAATTACTAGTTTTAATATTTTTTCGTACTCGTAATTCAAAAGAAAACCGTAACTTTATCAAACGTCCATATTTTCGCGATTTATTAATTTTTCAATTTTTTAACGTCTTTTTTATTCGGTTTTTCGTATCTGTCGTTTTTATTATCTATTGTATTATTATATTTTGTTTTTCTCACAATGGAGGAAGTTAAAACATTCAATTTGACGCAGTCAGTCGCTCCAAGTTATTCGTATATGTTCAAATTTGAAGAAAAATTCGTTCATCTCGAAACGAGAAAATTAATGTTGAATTACTGGACGAGCGGATTTTATTTGTGTGCGTTCTACGTGATTTTAATATTTTCCATTCAAAGCTATATGAAAAATCGTCCGAAATATAATTTAAGGAAGTTTCTTGTGGTGTGGAATTCGTGTTTGGCCATATTCAGCATCATTGGGGCCAGCCGAACGTTACCGGAGCTGATACACGTGTTGAAGAATTTCGGAATTTATCATTCAGTTTGCGTGCAAAGGTGAGAACGACTTTCTCCTCTCTATCCTCATATATATACATTTATTTTAATCTATTATATTTGCTACTACCCATTCGGTTTACTCGGCGAGCATATTATTTTACTGGCTTAAATTTGGCCTCTTGTAGTTATATGTATATAGTTTTGTGTAATTTTATGAAACCACATTACGAAAGAGTAACCTGTCGGTTAAAAAAGAATGAATTTTTTTTCACTCCTCGCTATTTTCAAACTAATTCCACATTGTTATCAAATCAAAATATGTTATACTTACAAGTGGACAACCCTGTCACCATCAGACTGTGAAAAAATGATGACTGTAAATCAACTGGAGAGATCGAGAGTCCATCTATTCAGGTTTATCAGAACATTAACACCAGTCTAAAATTTCCAGAAAATCTTATCTGTAAGAATGCATTTGGTTAGAAAAAAGACAAAAAAAACTAACGCAACTGCAGCTCTGTTAGAAAAAGTAGGTGTTCGAAAAATGTAAAATTAGGTAATATCTAAAAAGTTAATAGATCGTAATAAATATTTGTTCCGAATTACGTTTCTATTGGTCCTAAATTACGCATTTTATAGGCGAAATAAAAACGAAAATAATGTTATGGGAAGTACCGTGCGAACGATCCGAACCAAAATTTATAGAAAGTTATAATATTTGTTACAAATTTCGTATCTATCGGTCAAAAATTGATAAAGCCATACAGGAAGTACCGTACAACCAATTCGCACCAAAATTTATGTAAAGTTATAATATGTCAATGAATATTTGTTTCAAATTTCGTAGCTTTTGGTCGAAAATTAAAAATTTTATAGCCGAAACAAAAACAAAAATCGTCATACCGTAAGTACTGTAAGGCCAATCCGCAACAAAATCAATAGGTCAGGTTCTTAGCTTAGTACTAATTTTCGTTCTAAATTTCGTGCCTATCGAATAAAAATTGCGACCTCTCGATGGTAACAAGAAATTGGCTTTTATATATATAAAAATTTGGGTTATTGGTGCTAAAATTTTCCTTGAGTTATGAAACGAAAAACGTACCTAGCCTCACCCCCAGATCATTCCATGACACCAAGATTAATAAATAGATTTTCAATAGAAAACCTACTTAAAAACTCTTGAAGGCCATCATCCAACTAACAGTAGAAAAAATTCTGCTTCAAAATATCTGCCGCTGCCCTTTTTACATTTTCAGAAATTTGAAAAAATTATCTATATGTGATGCTGGTGTACCCTCATACCAATTTTCAGCCTATTAGTGGAAGTATGAAAAATAAATGCTAATGGAAATCCCAACTTTTTGAATTTCATATAGTAGAAGATATCTAGTTTGATACAATAATCTATAATATCTATAATAATATTACTTGAAGATGAAAATTTAGAAAAGTGTTTTTCTGGGCTAATCTCAAGATTCAGTTGGTTAATTTTGATAAAGTTTTCTTTACATAATGTTTATGAACTTGAGAAGGTTATAGACTTAGTTTTATTGCACCCAAAAACTGGTTTATAAATAAAAATCGAGGAGTGGAAGATTAATGGACAAAGAATAGTATTTTACTCTACTAGTTTGCTAAATGAGTGATTGTCGATTAGTTGCGTAGTTGCAGCATGAGCCACAGACAAGTGCTGTAGTTATAACAAGTCGATTATCATGAGTGTCTAACTACTTGAATACGATATTTTTTTCAACAAATCCATCAAACGGAGGTTATTACTTTTTCGATTAAATATTTCAATGCCTTTAATTAACTAAATTTTATCAAATAATTGAATAATTAGGATGAGGTAAAATATTTTGTTCATGGGGATCACTGTGTAAAATAGCTTCTTTTTATCCTGACATTTCACCACTTGTGTATGTGTAAACGATGCGTGTAGAAATGTAAAAAAAATTTTGTTGAAAAAAACCCAGTTTCTTCAGTAATGAAGAAAATAAATTTTCTCAGTGAAGATGCAAAACAAAAAAACAGTTAAAAAAAGACACATTTCTATACTAGTGAACAAATGAAATTTTTTTCAGTGAAAAAATACACAAACAATAGTTGAGAAAAAACTCATTTATATACTGGGGAAGAAATGAATTTTTTTTTCAACTATGTTCCAAATCCATTTATGCCCAGACCTCCATTTTCTATAATTCCTTCATTTTCTAAGAATTGCAACAATATTTTTAAGCAAATGATGTTGGTTACCTGAGACAACAGAATATTGAATATAATAAAGATGCATGTGAGACAAAAAAACGGCACCACTTTCATGATCAAACTATTCTCCATTCTTGAGGTACCAACAATTTTCAATTTGATTTTCCATCTATGAAATTCGTGTTGATTATGATTTCTAAATTAATAATTATATTCATTGATTCATTTAATTTTATTAAATTATTTGAAAAAAAAATCTGATTATTGCCCATCGGCCCGAATGAGGGGCAAGAAATTTGAATTTTTTATCAACGGAGTGGGGACAATAGCTTTGAGAGTGGTGCTGTTTTTTGTTGCAGTGTTTAGATGAATGTGCGTCCTCTATTATATTTAAAACTCTGGGGTGCATTCAGAATGAACTCCCAGGTAATATCCAAGTGACAAAGAAAACTCTCCAACTATTCATATTGGACGGGTTGTTTTATCTAGGTGATCACCCAAGTCAATCTGAAGGAGTTTGTTGTTTTATTTTGGGAAGCTATTCCATTAACACTTCACAACATTTCAGCCACTTCTTACAAGACTTTACATGTAAAAGGAGATGTGAATAGTATAAGTGACAGAAACAACATAAAGTTTAGTGGAACAGCTACCCAGGTAGGGTACGTTTTATCCCAGTAAATCTTTGACTTAAGGTCAGTTTACAATAACAGTAATGGTGACGAGAACAAGAATCATGAAAATATAAAATGTAGATGGAGGCGTTCACATTCAACCAAGAAAGAGAATTGTCAAAGAATATGAATTGAAAAGTTGGCTGAAATTCATCTTTCCCATTCTTGTTCTCGAATTTCAAAAAAGCACATGCGCAAAACATTTTCACATCATTTACCGTTTCCTTTGAGAAAGTATTATGAACAGACCCTTAAAATTATCATTCACATTTTTATTCTAGCTCTCGTTCTCATTGTAGTTACCGTTAATTGTGAACTGGTCTTTATAGTAACGGACAAGGAAAGAAGGATGATTTCTGATTAGGCGTACTGGCGCTGAATAGGCAACCACAGCGTATATTTTGATATACTTTGCTTTGCGTTTATGTACGCTATCCTTGTGAATTTAAGGGATGTCTGTACCAGATCTATTCGCAATCGGTGAACTCAAGCAAAACGACAAAAATACGCATAAGGTACTCAAGGGTTGCCTACTTTTTCGCTGGCATGTCTTGACATAAAGTACGTTGGTCTTATGGAGCTTTACTGGTTCAGACTCCAGTACTATATAGTCACAGTGGTAAATAGTTGGAGAAAAATTACTGTTGATGCGGTATTATTTGAATAACTTAACGTGAAATATATGATAACAGTCTATTGTGTTTTAATTATTTACCCTGACATTCGTTTGTTTTGAACTGGATGAACTTGGTGTAAAATTTCAACTTCTTGCGAACAACCATGGTTGTGTTGGTTGTTCATTCTGAACGCGCCCCTGTGTCTGAGGAGATTTGTGCCAAGCGAAGCTAGCCCATGGGACATCTAGTTATCAGATAAAATTGTACAGTTATCGATGATGATTTTTTCGTGAACGTGCCATTTAAATGTTTAGAAAATAGGTTGCAAAATCTTTATTTCGTTCGATGTTACATTCTTTGTCTGAATCATATTTGAAAATTTTTAACACTGGTTTAATCTTTCAAAGAAATGATAAACCTTTCGCACTCATCGAATGTAGATAATGAGAGAGAGAAAACTTCACGTACGTTCTCGTTGCTCGTAGCTTAAATAAAAAGTATTCTCTAAGCATGTACTAGATTAGATACTCTCATAACTCACATCACTGTGATTCGCGATATATAGCGGGATAGGTAACCAGTGATTTATTTGTAAAACCGAAATTAACGTGGCGGACTGGCGATATTAGAAAACAGTTAAATGGAGGGAGTAAAAATTAAAAGAAAAAAACAAATTAAAAAAACTACTGAATTAAAAATTTAATTTTAATTGGTGAACGATTCGTAAAAGTAAAAAAATTAGGGAATTTAATATGGTTTTATACGGGTACAAAATTCTGGAAATAATGAAAATGAACGTCTGCCTAAAATACCAAGTAGTTAGGTAATTAATGAGAAACACGAAATACCGGCAATTCGGATATTTTATTTTTTATTTTTTCTCCCTACGAACATAAAAAACAACTTTTATACGATTTCCACCGAACTAAGCCGAACGATTTTCACGGATACAATTTCCTAATTTCATGTACTTCAGTTATGGTTTTTAAATTCTTGCATTTAGTACAGTGGCGGGACTTGGGGGTGAGACCTGTGGAAAAGCGTCTTAATCACGAATATATATATATATATATAGGTCACTCAAATTCTTCTGTACACAATATACTTATATACATATATTTCCACTTTTTGCTCATTATAAGTTTTTGGAGCCTCCACTGTTTGATCATTTGTGGTAATGAGGGTATTGATAGAAAATTTCATGGGCTACACATTTATATTAAAATTTTTAAAATTATTTGCTGGTTTCGGAGGGAGGGGTTCTCAAAGTTTTACAAATCCACCATGTTGCCATCATGATAACTCCCGTACATTGAAAGTTTTTGGCTAGAAATTTTTGTGGCAATTGGAGACTATTAGGGACTGGCTTCGTACTGAATTTGAGCAAAATTGGTCTACTGGTTTTGGAATGGCAGCAGTTACAAAATTTGACACTTTTGGAACGTAAATACTTACCGCACTTGATGCGCTTTTCTTTCCCTTTCAGGTGAGCTTATACCCTATGTATCGCCTTCAGTTGGAATAGTTTATTCTTTAATTTTTGCAAAATTTAATTTTTTTTCTATTCATCTTTTTCAAATTGTACTGTGTTGGACGCAAGAATTCCTTATTTCCATTCCCAAGAATTTTATATTTTGTTTCTAACTCAAAACCTCCCAGAAATTCTCAATTACATGTTTTTTGGTGTTTTTAAGCATAAATGAAAACTCGAGCCTGATATATGCAGTATATTTGAAGACTGGTTGAAATTTGACAAAAATTTCCTGATTAACACTGGTATCAAGGCACCAAATGCATTGCATTAGTGCGTAAATATTCTCTTTTGCAATGCATCTATGCCAAAGTAACTTACCATCTGTACAAAGCATCAATACAGTGCAAATCATAGATCGGATTTTCTCTTTTAAAATGCATTGATGCAGATGTGGACTGCAGACTGTGCGTTCATATTTTGTGTCTTATTTAAAAAAAATTTTAATTGAAATTTTACTTTTATTTTTTCAGTTTTTCATACCAAATACAACTTAAGGACTAATGGTGTTACGAATTTTTTTTTCTTTCTATCAAATTAAAAAAGAATTTGCATGAAGTCTTCTTACTTGAAATAGGTCCATGTGCCATGATAATCATTTCACTTGGGAAAACTTCTGAAAGAAAATAAGTGTATTTACTCAAAAGATTTAATATTTTTAAAACGTCATTTTTTCCACGTTAGTATAAATATGAAGGGAAAAACTAAGTCTAGTCAAAAGGTCATTCAGGTGAATTCACTTAGCTAAATGCGTTTAACATAGGTGAATTATAAAGATGACCAATATAACCCTATGTCTGAAATTTGTGTAAAAATACTCTTAAAAACTAGAAAAGATGTCAAGTTGATACCTTAGCAAGAAATGATGAGAACTAAAGCTACTAGTGAATAACTAGCCTACTATTTGCAAGAATTAATATGTATTAATAGCATTAGGCTCGTTATTTTTTGTTTCCTAATTTACTCAAGTTGTACTCCCTGAAAATCAAAAAGGGTAGTCAAAATATTAAATTTGAGGGTGTTTTATCCATTTTCACCAAGAATTCCCAATGGTATTTTCACTCCTAACACAATTATTGTAGGAACTCCCAGGCAAAAAATTTTTTCATGGTAATTTCCCAACACTGGGATGGTAATATGAGTTCAGTGAGAATCAATGTTGCTGATTTAGGAAAACTATCGGATGGGAAGCTGAAACAAAAAAAAAAAAAAGCACATCTTTCGACACATACAAGGACACCCATAAGAGTGAAAGGATCTTCATACCACGTCAAACTTGAAAAAATATTCTAAAAAACTGTTTCACAAATATCTGGGTTCTTAGTTGCGGTGCTCATCTGAATATTTCCACATAAAAAGTTATTGATAGTTTAATTACCTGCAAAAATGTCTTAGGTGTTTCACGGATAGAATATTGGCTGGAATTTTTTAGCTTGAGCCGTAATTTTCTTTTGTGCGAACTTATAAGAACAATTTTTAATGCTATCTAATGTATAGGTACTTCATTAGTTTTTGGTTGGAATTAAACGGAACTATTTCTTTACCAATATAGATAAGCTAGTAAAAAACTATGTCTTGGAAAAAATTAAAACATCTAAAAATTTTAAGAAACAACTAAAATTATTATTTTTTATTTGTATGATAAATTGCTCTTTTCAACTTTGTTTTTTTGTTTTCATTAACAGGGTAGAAAAATATATCCGTATAGAAAATTCATCATAAAATTTTAGTTCGGTCTTATTCACTACCTTGATAAAATCCTGGTCACTTGAAATTTACCCTAATTTCGAGATTTTTAAGTAAATTGTTTCAAACATACAGACAAATAGGAATAGGTACTCTTCGAGATGTATTCTAATTATTGTACTCAGTAGGTATAATTGCTGAAAACTGTTCAAAACCAGTTAGAAACAGATTAATCAAACGTACAGCACGTTTAGATTTTATACTGTACTTATAGGAGGCACATATCAATGAATCACCGAGAGAAATTACGCGCTGGATCATAAATTACGTTATTTTTGTGTGACGTAAAGTGTGTTAAAAATTATTTTCGTTTCATGAATCACGTCCTCGAAAACACGTACTGTCAGTCCGATACCCTCCTCCCAGCGTAAAAGATTACAGTTACCCTATTCTCTTTAGAAAATTATGAACAAATTGAAGGGAAATTAGGGATCTGCACCTTTCTAAAACAATAGAGTGAATAGAGAAAAAAACTGATATCTACTCTCTATTTTTTGAGCAGTATTTCAAACGAAATGCTTTTTTTTAATATTTTATTTTTTGCAATTTAAAAAAAAATTTCGAATATCTTTACCCATTTAAAAGAAATAGGCAAGATAAAAGAATGAGAAAATGAATTTCGATTTTAAGTTTTCAAGTACATTTTTTGTCGATTGAGTTGATATTAACAGTTGTCACACGAAGACACATTTATCATTATTTTGTTATCGTATTGTACGTATATACGTACTAATATGGGTAGGTCATTTTCATTTCAATTTCTGCTCGAGTAATCAACTGTTTGCATAATAGTGCCCCAAGTAGCTGGCTAGTTGGTAGAAAACTAGCCAAGTGTGAATCAGGCTTTGGTCATGTAAGTAACATATTTATTTCAGATCAGTGCAGCCAAGTAGTAGAGATTGAAATGTATACTCTTCCCATCCTGAGTAGGTACTCTTACCAGCCATTTCCTTACCTAATTTACCCAGCTTATATGAAACAGGACCAAATTTTTCAAATCCATCCCTAACCTAACTTTTCTTTAAGATATTTGATAAACTCTAAAAAAATTTACATTTTCTATTCAGCCGAAGAAATTTTAAACACCAATTATTATATCGTGTGAGATTAATAGGAGAAGGTTATTTTAAGCCTAAAAATACGGATCGAAAATTGCCGATAATACAAAAATAATGACGGAAGAATGAGAAAAAACCTCATGATCTCGTGCGTAAGCTCTCTATATTCATTTGACTGAAATAAATTTTATCATTACCGATAATCCAGACATTTCAACCCAAATGTGAGCGATTATTCAACAAAAATTGGGGCAATCGGAGTGGACATTCAAAATAACATACTTCTAGTGCCAACACAACCGACGTACTACCATTGCAAATGTGGGAAACGTACCTCTTTAAAAAAAAAAAAAAGATAAGAACTGAATCCTAAAAAATAAAATACAATATCGTTTCATAACCTTGGCTTTCTGTTCATTCACTCGTTTCAAGAGTCCAAGCTTGAGAGTGGACAAGGTTTTGACACTAATGTGTCAATGCAAGCAATTCGAATGATGCGATGGAAGTCTTTTTATATATAAGCTAAAATATGCCTATCGTTCTTTCGAGAAGCAATAGGTCAGGCGATGAAGAATGGACAAGCAATAAAAGCTACCAAATTCGGTAGTCGTATGTGTGAATTAACTCGAATCCAATCCAACAGCCTTGCGTGATACCAAGAATTACATCAAACATTATCACTACTTGAATATTTGTGAAACAGACACTGACCGCCATGTTTGAAGAAGGTATCATGTGTCAATCAATGTCTATATTTCCTTCCCCAGCTGTGTAATTGAAAAATCTGGTGATTAATTGCAGATCCATCGTTGAACTCCATGGCAATCCAGTTAAATCTTATAAGAAAATAAATAGCGCATAAACTTCAACTACATGGTTGTTAGATTGGTTTTCTAGATTGACATACTAACAGTTGTACCCTCCCAAACACTTGAATTTTTGAGGAAGGGGGTGTTTGTCCTCCAAAATTTTGTTCTTCGCATTTTTCTCCACGAATTTTGATTTTGTTGTAAAATAGATCAGTAAAAAATTGTTTATCATAAAATTTCCTACATAAAAGGTAACCAGTAGTTTTTTGCCCAACACCCCATTTCCCTCTAGAGTCTTGAAAAAACCGTTCTTTAGTAAATAATTTCAATAGCATTATATGGGAGATATTACTTGTAATTGTCATACCATATACATAACTCGTAAGCCCAATAGATATTTTCTAACCATCCATTCCTTTCCGCTCCAGAGAGTCTTGAAAACGACAAAATTCAGTGAATCTAGTTGTTCTTAAGACTTTCTGGAGGGGAAGGGGGTCGTCAGACAAAAAACTTTTAGGGTGGAAGGGATGGGAAAAGGTTATGGAAGGAGAGTGGATGGGTTGAAGATATCGTTTGGGTTTGTAAATTACCTACATAATATGATAATTACGAGATACATTTCCCATATAATTCGGTTGAACATGTTCAGTGAAGAATGGGTTTTTCAAGACTCTCTGGGGGAAAAGGGGCCATCGGGTAAAAAACTGCATCTGACTTGTTTTGTAGAAAATTTTATGTTGAACAATTTTGTACTGAACTATTTTTATCATAAAATCAAAATTCGCGGAGAAAACCATGAAAAACCAAATCATGGAGGATAAACACCCCCTCCCCAAAAATGCGAGAGATTGGGAGGGTGCAGTTTTTAGTATATTAATCGTGTGGGCCCACCCAACCACCCTAAATAGTTTAAGTTTGGGTGCTAATTTTTTTTTATTTCATCATTTTGATGCTGTTTTTACTGGACTAATGAATATAACCACATATTTTTTCATTCACATTCGACGTGGGACAATGTCTATTAAATACCGGATGTACATGCAACTTTCGACTAACTATACATGAGGACCGACATATCAGAACTTATAGCGATAGAATGATATACAACAGTCGAAGACTAATCAACATGCCTGCGCAACCAGCATGACGTAGGTTTGCTAGTCCAACTCGCTATCTATCTTTTTCGGTAGGAGACAAAAACCTTTTGTAATAGAAAATTTTGCGATGAAATTAATATTGATGGTGGAGAACCAGGGACAAAGCTGTGATAAAACTTATAAGGGAATTGGCTCAAGACTTTGTCACTTAAACCTGGTTCACATTTGGCTAGTTTTTATGCTACTAGCCAGCTACTTGAGGTACGATTCTGTTAACAGTTGAATTCACTACGCTTTTCAACCATTTAAAATCAACTTAAACTTGACAGTTCGCCATATGAGGTTCTAATGCGATTCCTACAAGTCTATCCGCCAAGTTAAAGTTGATTTTAAATAATTAAAATGACGTAGTGACTTCATCTGTTAACAGAATAGTGCAATAAGTAGCTGGCTAATAGCTAGAAAACTAGCCAAGTGTGAACCAGGCTTTAGTTAAAACTGTTGGCTGGAATTTTTTTTTCTTTTATCAGTGTATATTTTCGAATTTTTTTTTTTTTGGATGTGGGGCTGAGCCTCCATGCTCTTCCGTACCTTCATTTGTAGAGGGGATATATGTTTCTTTATTTGTCAAACGAATTGGAAATGAGACTTTCAGAATGTTATCTTGGAGGTATCATCTTCACCTATTCATGAAGAGAAAAATTGTGTGCTGATTATTTTTTGGCAAAAAGTCTGAAATGTGGTACGTACCTGCTACAGAAGTGAAAATACTTCAAGAAATATTATTTTCTCGAGGAATTTCATCGTTGATTTCATAGAAATACCGGTTTGTTGACTATTGAATTATTAACACTTACCAACAGATCTATTAAATAGTCCCCGTCCCGATTGTTTTTTTTTTCGACCATATTTATTCACCGAGTACGTTTACAGATCGTAGAAAGTTTGCTCATTCGCAATCTTCTAGTAATGATTGAGCTTAAATCTGCATTCAAAATTAAATAAATGCCATTACATGCATTTGAACCGTCGCAAGTTGAAGGTTGCGTACAGAATGTTCTCATCGCATTTAATATGTACCATAATTTCTTTCCGTTTTACTATTCAAACATTTTAATAAAGCGATATGCGCAGAGGCTTGACTGAAGGAAAAACTTCGAACAAATTCTAACTGGTTGATTCATTTATTGAAATTACAAAATTTGTGAGAAGATAAAGTGTGAAGTAGGTAATCCACGAATAACCTTGCGATCGATTTTAATCTTCGTTTTGAAAAATTGTTGAACAATTTGTTCGTATGATGGTTTACGAATGGACAATGAAAAATTATATGACTTATCAATGTTTGAATTGTTTCATTCATTATTCACGTTGACCATTAAAACTAGTTTCCTACCATTTAAAATTTATAGCATGAGGCATCGGGAATCAAAATTTTCCTATCAGTAATAGTTATATCTATCTCAAGAATTTCTACATTGTATTTTCTTGTCTTACTGAACTAATTAATATTTCACTTAAAATGGTAATGTCCAAGTTGACCTTATCATTTCCAGTAATCAGATTTGCCGCTAATGAGCACAAAAACAAGTATTCCATCGCGAATGTCATAAAATTTATTATTTCTTAATTTTATTTGAAACAATATACTGGTCAAACATAGTAATGATTCAGCTCGCGGTAAAATATGGTTGAAAAAATGGGGTTGAAATGGAATCTATGAATCTATATCTTAATTTCTCTAAGGTTTTTTTTACTTTGGCACAAAGTTAGAGAGAATGGCTGGACCAATTTATATGATTGAGGTGTCAAAAAAAAAGTCTCATCAAGTAGATGTGCTATCGGAAAAAAAAAAGTCCGTAGCCCCCGTGGAGGAAAACTGTGGATTTTGAGCCCCCACCCACTCAAAATTTTATTTGGATTTTTTTCTTCCCATTTACATATCTCCTCAGTAAAGGAGGTTTTTGTTTTTTCCAAAATCATAATAATCTACATTATTTTCTTATTGAAAAGCTGCAAATGAATATAGATGTGAAGATCAATAAAAAAATTAGCATATTTACTGAGATTCTTGAACTCTAATTTTATTTTTGGCATTTTAATGCTTTTTTACTTTTTTATAACTGAATTAATTCAGTACCTCATTAAAAAAGAGAATATGATGTTATAGTTTGCTGCTCTCTTCAGAATTTTAACTTATATCGTGAATACCTTCTCGTATCTATGCCTTTTTATGCAGTGATCCGCGATCTGCGATACGAATCAAAATTTAAATCTTATCAGTCATCCATGATTTGAATCATAAAATTTGTGATTTTACCCATCCCTGGTTAAGGATTGAGAAAAAAAGTTAAGGAGTGAGAAGAAGAAATGAAGAAGACGAGAAAAATGGAGTAGCAAGTAAGAGTTGTGGAATATTGGTAATTTCATCAAGCTTTAGATGCTCGAAAAGTACAGCAATTCGTACACATACGTATTGCAAAAAAAAAAAAAAAATTTGGAGAATGTTAACCCACTATATTTTTTTGATCGAGGATATTATTACACCATCTTCTCTTTTTTTGAATAAAACTTTTCAACTCAGTGCCAGATTTTAGGCAATTAAGTAAGAAGTTGATTCTTTGCTTGAAATTTGACGCTGACTTGGAAAAGTTTTGTATAAAAAAGAAGAAGATGGTGTAATATCCTCTAGGAAAAAGAGATCGTATTGTAACAGGCTCAGAAATTACAAATTTTTTTCCTTTTTAGTGCTTTTTTCACCGTATTTTTAAATAGATCTTCTTTAGAAAATCTACTTATTACGCTTGGTGCGGTATTAGCCGTCAGGGTTGGGGGTGAGTACGTTTTTCGTTTCATGATCTCAGGAAAATTTTGACACCAATAACTCAAATTCAGATATATATATATATATGGTCAATTTCTTGTTCCCACAGTGCAGGTCGTAATTTTTGTCAGATAATCACAAAATTTGATACGAACATTTTTACTGAGTCAAGGACCAGACCTATTGATTTTAGTGTGGATTGGCCAGACGCTACTTCCGGTACCACATTTTTGTTTTTATTTTAGCTATAAAATGCTCAATTTCGCACCAATAGCCACGAAATTCGGAGTAAATATTTATTTTGATTCGTTGTAGTACGCTTCCAATTTTGGAGCGGTACTTTCGATATTGCTATTTTTGTTTTTATATTGGTCATAAAATGCGGAATTTTGGAACCATATGTATGAAATTTGAAATAAATATTCATAAAAATTTAGTGTAGCATGCTACCAATCAACCTTACGGTACTTCCGGTAAAGCTTTTTTTCTCTTTTTCCTAATTTGTATGAACTTTTCTTTTTACAAAAATTAACCACATGCTCATGTTTTTTTGTTTTTTATTTCATAAATTTATTATATTTCATTGGTTTTATTTTAAATTATATGATGATGTACCATACTTTATCATTTTAATTTATTTTTATGTCACATTGTCTAATATTTTGTCAGTAGTTGAAACTTTTCATACAATCATAACATACCATTAACGCATATAAACTTACAGACAATTAATATGACCATCAAAATTCATTATTGTGTTTCTCAAAACCTACTTTTTCTAGCGAGGCTTGCTGCGCTAGAGTTTTTTTCAATGTAGGCTTATTATTATTAAAAGTTTGTGGATTTTTTTTTACCCATTAAATACAGTCTGGTACGCATAAGTGCTTTTCTTCTCAATTCCCTCTACTAGCTTTCATTGAATAATCTTCATTGTTATTATTGAGAGAAAATCTGACCTCCATCACAATATTATCCTGGATAATCGACATAATTGGAGGCTATGTTTGATTTTGCTCGATATCAATGCCAAAAATAATTTGAATCTTGATAAAAATAATTAAAGATGATTCATTAAAAATACTATTCCTTTATTTTTGACAGTCTACCAATGAATAATACCAGCTGCCCGCTCCGAGAGTGATGGTAGCCTCGCTTGATCAACTAGGGAAAAGTAGCCAGCCCCTTTACAATGGATGCTTATTAGAAAACATCTCTCTCCCCTCTCTCTCTCAATCACCCACTGTTTCCTTTCCTTCCTCTCTGCCTAATGTTTTTCCTACCTCTTTTATTCTTTTCTTCTCCTCTCCCTATTACCCTGTACCTGTATAAAGTGCACTTACCGTCCCTTTATTTCTCTCTCCATCTTTCTAAAATGATAATAATAATTAAGATGGTGTCCAGATGCACAAAACTGTTAGGATTCTTTCGAACTAAAGAAGTCAATTTTCTTTCTGCAAAAAAAACGAATTATTGATATGAATTTGAGACATGGATTCGGAAAATTACGCTATTCAATTTGTTTGTACTCAAGTAATTTATATTCGAAATTATTAAAGTGTCGGTGACGTCTATGTTTGTTATTTTATTTAGCAAAAGCCCGCTTGGTGCAACTTCAGGGGGAGTTTGAGCATTTCTGTCATTCATTCAGAAAATCAACCAATTACATTCCAGAATTCAAACCATTGTCTGATATTATTTGTTGCTTTTCAAGCAACTTTTTTGACTGGAACTTGGAATTTTAAAATGTTTTGGACCTCCAAACTTGAAGAAGTTGGTAATGTAGAATCATTACATTTTTTGGACTTTATATTATTACCTAAGGCGATAGGTTGGTTAAGGAGGAGTACCAACAAAATTTTGAGGGATAGGTGTCAAAATCCACAAATTTGTCTCCAGGGGGTTATAGATTTCCACGATGGTTCGACAACTCTCTTGACACAATACAATTAAGTCCCGAAAATTTCAGCTCGATGTGTTGAGAGGTTCGAAAAATAATTTTAAAAAGAAGTCAGTAAAATGGCTACATTCTTGCCAATTTTTGTTTTAGGCTCGACGAGGAGTTCTAACCGAAAAATATGTCTCATTTTTAAATTATATTTTAAGATCACTCATAGGCCTAATTTCAAATCTGTTGTATGGGTTTTGGATAGTAATCAACGCATGCATTATTTCCAGTTCGTATATGTCACTGGTCTGATTACCTTGACCGACTTCAAGTTAATTGCTACAGCAAGTTAAATTCGTCAGATAGTTTTAAAAATAGATTTTTTTTTTTGTAAATCGTCCGGAAGGTATTAAAATATCACGTCGATGTAGACAGAGTAAGTTGTTCCTAACAGAAATATTTGTGGTTTTGGCTTTCTTGTTTTTTTTTTTGTTTTTTTGCTAATTATAGGTATAGTTTATCTTCTCCGCAATTCAACACCCGAGTTCACCTACTCTGAAATGTTACCTAACGTGAAAAGATGCCTATAAGTATTATGTTAACGAAACTGGTTTTAGTGGACAGTACAGCAGTTACATCAGAGTTCTATGCTACTTGACTAAGGCTCTTTACTGCTAGCTATGCGTATGTCGGTGATAAGAGATGAACTACCATTTTGTGTTTTTCTTGTTATGTTTTTGAATATATATATTTATACATTAAATATCATAATTATAGTAATAATAAACAATCTAAACAAAACAAACTCAATATGGTAGCTCATCTCTTATAACCGCCACGCATACGGTAATAAAGAGCCTTAGCTTGAGTATATAGGATTTCTTTGTTCTTTTCATTAAATGAAGAATGCAATAATTTGATCTTTGAACAGATCGTGGAATTGAAATAAAAATAAAAATAATTTCATTTTTTACTCTTAAATTTTACACAAGAAAAGGAAAAAAGAACTTGTCAAATTTGTTGAAAAATGTTGTTTCGCCACCTAAAAATAATGAGAGAAAAACTAGCTCAGTGTACACGATTCGCCATTTTTCAACAAATGTGTGTGTGTTCGATTGTAATTATTTCCACGAATATACATGCTATTTTTTTGTAATTCGTCTCACCAATCAATTATTTTGGGTAAATAATTGAACAAATTTTTTTTTAATAACTGGGTCCCAATAAATTATTTTAATTGGTCATTATTTTTGTAAATATTTGAAAAATAACTCAATTTTTTTAGAATAATTTTAGTTGTTCTTTCCAATTTCGTAATTATGAAAATAATTAATTAGAATAATACAGGCTACGAAAATTAATTGAAATTCCACTCATTCAAATGCGGAACCTACAACATAAACTGTATGATTGACGTTTATTTTGGAAAAATTATTATAAAATTTCCAAATATAAATATTGTTCTTAGGTAGGTATGTAGGACAGATAGACGTATTCTAATCGTTAAACTTGAATAAAACTTAGTGTACTGGCATAGCTTTCTGGAAGTCTCAAATGAATTGAAGACCTCGATTTTTCGAATACTGCTTTACGAAGTAGTCTATACTGGAAAGAAGATATCCTTGAATAAATACATTCGAATTTTGGATTTTTTATTCTTGTTTTATTGTTGGATGGATAATAAATGTAAAGTATCTTTTATTTAATCGAATGCAATAATGTTTTCTGCGAAGGAACATTGTGTTTTTTTGTGTTGGTTTTTTTTTTTTTTTTGTCGTATTTTACACTGAAGAAAACAAGTGTATCAGTATATTAGACTGTTTCAAGGTTTCCTTTATGAACCTGAAAGTTTTCTATCATGTACATTGTCAGACACGATAAGTAGGTACATATTCAAAAGTTAAATCAGGTTCTTGTTTAAATTGGAAATGAAAATACACGCCAGATACTTTTGTAGACGCCATAAATATGCTAACTAGGTACCTATATATACTTGCTAAATATTTCCTTTAGAAGCTATAATAATATCTACATAACCTTTGCTCAACCAAACGAGAATTAACTCACACTTATCGCAAACGAAAGAAAAATTCACGAATATGGAATTAAAAAATTTCAGAAACTCGTTTTATTGAATTTTTTTAAAAAGAATTTTCTAGAAATATTTTGTCTCGCGTATAATTCCAGTCATAAAATGTTACAAAGATATCAATGGTAGACTAGTGTTACTAGTGCAATATTATATTTTGGTTCCTATCCCTACAATAATGTTTTATAAATTTGGATGGTATGAATAGACTAATGTTTATTATTTGCATTTTTATTCGTGTTCCAACCGACTCTTAAATTATAAGCAGTTAGAAAAAATGCTAAATTAGAAATTAAATGTACTAACATAACTCTCGAGAAGAATTTCGAATTTTATACATGTTAATTTGAAAAATTAAATAGTCAAAGGTTCGAACGAAATTAAGTTTTTAACAGTTATTGAAATTCACAAAACAAGCATGAAGCATGACGTGGTTCATTTCGGCAATTAATGGTATTTTTCCTCTTTCTCTAATTAACGAAACTAAATGGAACTGAAGGTTATTTTCAAACAAAATTCCAAGTGAAATTATTTTTGATTAGGTACCTGATCTACTAAACATTTGTTGAAAAGTGAATTTGTTAAAAGACTGGAAAGAAAAATTAAAAAACATTCTTACAAAACTGTTAACATCCAGTTATTTGCAATATTCTTCCCGCGAGTTTGACTATTTCTGAATTTTTCTAATTTAAAAATTTTTCACAACGGTAGAAGGAACAATTTAAAAGGAGTATTATAAAATTAATTCTCTCACCATAGCACAGATTTCCGTTCCATGAAAATTTAACAGGTTTCAAAGTTCTAATTTTTGACAAGTTCTGTTAGAAAAGAGTTCTCAATTCAACAGTTCTGTGAAGTGACTGAACTAAAAATTTGATAACACAAATAAAACAAATAAAATAACTTTCTTTGATAAGAAAAAAGCATGCAATTAATAGTAAGTCTATAGGTACATGAATGAACATATTTTTAGAAGAGATAAATTAAACTCGCCAAAGATAAATTAACGTTTGGGCAAATTTACCTTCAAATTTTTAAGAAAAAGGGATCAATTATTGCCCAAATAAAATTTAATAATTTCATATTACCTATTGGATGATATGCGATATGTGTGAAGATGTGAAATTTACGCATGTGTTGATGAGGGTGGTTCGCGACGTGCCCATATTGTGCAGCAGTCCTGTGAATTCTGTAGACTTTCGTCAGAAATTACACTTAATAATAGTTTTCTAAATGAAATTTTATTCTTGAAAACAGTATTTGTCATAAAATCTCTAATAAATTATGTTAGTTCTTTACAATTTTTTTGTAGGCTTCGCCATTTTTAATACAGGAGCTTGTAAACTTGGTGTATGTGGCAGGTACATTAATTAATTACCCTGATGTTGGGCCCTTCTTGCAAGCTAGGTGAAAATTAAGTTTAGTATTTCCCCCTCCAATAAAATACTATCTACTCCCTCGTATTTACCTTCTATTTTCACCTGTTTCGCTATTTTATTTCGACTTCATACCGTTGTGTGTTGGAGCTTCTTGATATCAAAAATTGTGGGTATTTTTCGGGGTGATGAAGTTATAACACGAAGGGAGTCGGATGATACGGCAGAAAAGATGTGAACACTCCCCTTACTATGGAGCTATCTAGTATTTACTCCTTTGAAATCAATTCGTAATGATTGATTCTCCCTAAAATTTCTCATCTTATTCATAAACGACACTTTTTAGTCGAAGCTCAACTTAAGAAAATACTTGATATCTAATGTATAGAAAATTTTGTTAAGGACTTGTTGACACCGACCAAACAATTTAATGAAAATTTTCTAAAAACTTGTGAATAATTCTCTGGATTGTACCAGTTACAATTACGTAAGATTCATCTGAAACTCTTTGAAATATATCAGATACGAATTTTTAACTTTTTTTTTACAAGACAGATAACTTTAATTTCAGGAGTTGAAATAATACTAATATAGGTTACCTACATTTTCACCACCGTTATGATTATAATGAATATTATAAACCATATTCCAAAAAAATTTCAATAATTTGTTATATAAAAACGAAATTGTAGTTTTTCTCAAATTTTGTGTATATACATAGATAGAAGCACAGATCTAGTTTATAGATAAAAGGTTAAGTCGCTATGTCCATCTTTTTCTCTCTCTCTCACTCACTCATTCACTCGCTTTCTCTCTCTATAATTTTACACCCTGGGAAAAGATTAATTTTTTTTGAATGATTGAGTCTGATCCCAAATAATTCCATTTAAGTTTTTTTGTTAGAATAATCCTTAAAAAAAAAACTAAAAAATTCAAAATCGAAATGAAAAGTAGTACCACTTTTAAGACAAAATATTCCCACTCCTACAGAGCCGCACAGTTTTCAATCATATTTTTATCTACAAAATTCGTGTTTGTTGTGGTTTCCGAATAAAGAATTTACAATTATTCCTTCGTTTAATTCGCTTATTTGAAACAAAAAATTTCTGATTATTGTCAATGGGCCCGAATGCGCCGAGCAAATTTGAATTCGGTATTGTAAGAGAGGGGACAATTGCTTCAAAAGTGACGCGGCTTTTTGTAACTGCGTTCATATAGGCATACCATACTTCCTCTATAATCATATTTAATGTTCTGTGGAATTTTCGGTCTATTTTCAGAATATAGTCTATGCACAACCATAATAAATTAGGTAGGAAGTCTAATGGATAATGAAATATCCGCATTCGAATGAAGTCGTCCATTCATTAAAAATAACATAACCTATTGCTAGAAAACCTGTTGAAGGTTCTTGGCAATGGCATGAATTCCTAGACGAAAAATCAGTGGCTAAGAAAAATATGCGGTGTGAGAAGTGAGTTCCTCAATAACGAGCCTTATCGATTTTTTACTTCGTCTCAGGTTATGTTAGGTACATAAATGACCTTTTATAACTAAATTACTAAAAATAATGAAATTATATTAGTATTGGCAGATTGTGGTTTCTCAATTACTTACATAGTAATACCTACGTAGGGCGTGCGTTCAACCTCGTCTTTTTTTCTTTTTCTCCAAAATTTGTTAAATTACTCACATGGTTGGATGTGCGACTAGTATTTAAGTAGATACCTAATTTAGAATCATTAAATTCCATTTAACCTTGAATAGGTTGTGGAATAGAACAAAATATTTGTGTTTTTTTTTTCAGAATTTTAAAGTGGAGATGACATAATAGTGGTTTGGGTGTTGCACCTATGGATAGCGCTGCCAACGCCACATGTTTTATTTTCTAAAAATCTGACGAAGAAAAAATCGCCACGTGCATTTGTTTATAAAACACTACAAATTACCCCATTCCGAAGAATCTGATTTTTCTGATTGATATGGAGTAATTTGTACGCCGGTGTACACGTGCTCGGTATAAATGTTAGTGACAGTTGATCCAATTAGAAAGTAGAGGCTCCATATGGAGTGCTAAATTCGTCTCATATTATCACAGTCTCAAAACAGGAGGATGTATTTTTCCCATGTATTTTTTCGTTAGAGAAAAAAAGAGTTTAAATTGAAAGACTTTAATATGGATGATTACCAATCGTTAGAGGATAATATTTAAATCCTACCCAATTGTAACCATAAAGACTCATTTTTAAAAGACATTTTTGCATTACAAAATCAAAACGTTTATACCTTTTTCATCCATTATTCTGTTTTCGGCTGATTATTATTTTTGTCACTAAAGTGTGTATCTTTTACCTGCACTTTCCAATTCTAAAATAGCAGCATGTCGTCTCCATCATATATATATCGAAGCGTCGCATTGAAATTCAATTCTTTTTGTTCAGTCAAGGGGCATTAAAAACGCATTTTTCAGTATAGTGTTGCAAAAAATTATTCTTAATGACTGAAACTAGGAACAAACAAATTTCTTCACAAGTTTCAACCACACTCTGTATTTTAATGTAAAAGTTATTTGTTAGCGCTCCTCACGCCGTTTTTTTGTTAACTTTATTATAACCCCTTTTCTTCATCATACCGATTATCTTGCTTCACTTTTTTACCTCTCCATGCCTTCATTCTTAATATCACTCCTTAATTTTTCTATTATTATGATTAAAATAGTTAATATCCCAATGGCGTTTTATTTGTTTTAATTAGTGTTCGTTCTTTACTAAATAATTCGTTTTTACTATTAACATTATTAATGTACGATAAATTATTGTATTTCTGCTCGAGAAAAATCCCTACTTATAAAGAAGATTTTATTTCGACATTTGATGAGATTTAAGCCAATCGTATTGGCTGGTCGGTGTTTCCTTTAAAGTTTGTCTGGGATCATCTATATGTAGAGTTACCATCTGTGCAGATTAAAATTTTCTGATGTAATTAAAAGTTATAAAGGTTTTTATGATTAGGGCTATAGAGAGGAAATTCTGGGCGGGAAAAAAAATTTATGGGCCTATAAGAAATTAAAAATTGCACATATGTTCAGGTGCAGTATTTAGGATTCATGTGCGGGAAGAGTTTTATAAATACTGGAGAAAGAAATTTCGCTATCTAAAAAGTGTTTCTAGAAGTTTTTCCAGTGGATTTTCCCTGAAAATCTAATGTTTTTTCTTTTTTTAAAATTCCAGGCCCTTGAAAATACCGAGCTTTTTGGGAGAATCACTTTTCTCTCTCGGATGTTAAGCCTATCTATGATGAAGCGGGCGGGCCAGAGCAGAATATCAGAAGTCAAACAGAAATGCACGACTGTGATTTCCCCTGCGTTTTCTGTAACAAGAAACCCTTATTAAAGACCTGTGTCAGAGTACGGCAAGAATAATATTATTCGATCATTTTTTTCCATTGAAAATTTAAAAAATCAAAATTTCATAAAAGTGGAAAAATCTGAAATTTCATCATTCTTAAAATTTTCGCCCTGACAGGGATTCGAACTTTAAAATACCTGACATGTCCGCGTTTTTCCAGACAGATGGTACCCTTATCTACATATTTGGGGTAGAATAAAAATTTCTGAGCGATGAATTCTGTTAACTGAAAATGTTCTCAAATTTTTTCGTTTTACTGGCTTTATATATCATTATTTTCATGGCGAGCAAAAAAATGAGCACTGTAATGAAATATAACTCGATCAACAGTGTACCCAACCTGACAGCCCGTATTCTCTTAAAGATGAAAGAGTTGGTATTTGGTCATTATAGGTCATTGTAGCCTTATTACAGGATTTTTTTTTTTTTTTTTTTAATAAAAAATTAATAAATTATTTGTTGAAAAATTTATGAAATCATTACACGAAAGCGAAACTATCGTTGTCTGATCTGATGGAAAAATTCCGAATAAATTTGGAAAGTACCTAGATAAAAACGTCAAACTATGTTGTTTTTTTCCTTCGTCATAATAATCTTTGACAATCAATTTGACTAAAATCTCAATGAAAATGGTGAAAACAATTTTTTTCTTTTTTCATGTCAACTAGGTATGGTACCGTACGAAAATTCGGCAGATTTTTATCCCGTATAAAACAGAGGCGTAGCGAAGGGAAAACGATTCGGGTTCAATTTGATCCCGTCTTATTTTAAGTTCGAAAAATGTTTCAAAATCATGCAATTTATTTCGTATTTATTTGAGATTTAGTATCCGAATTGTCAAGTTTTCCGACTAATTAAATGAAACTTGAAGTATGTAAGTTTGGGTACGCATTGATGAAGTGACATCATGGCCATTCCTCAGCTGTAACTTTCAAGGATGCGGAAGTACCACTTTTTCCCTTCTCTTCTAACGGACTACTATCTACGTTCAGCGTGAATAGTACCTCTGCCTTCTTACGTCTACCCGCTACTTACTTACGTATGTGAACTTCAAACGAATTTGTACATCTCTCTGTACGCATGTATCTATTCCTTGCATGCAACGGATGAAACTAGTAAATTTTATGTATTTTTATTTGATTGGGCGTTTGTATTTCCGTGAAAAGCAGATTCCAGTTTCCACCATGGCCCAGTGGTCAAATAGCAGGTGGCTAACTTTGGAGACGTGAGTTCGAATGTGAGTTCGAATATGAAATCGGGCTGTTTACTTTTGAAATATTTTTTGAAGGCGGATTTTTTATTATAAACATAATAATAATTGAAAAAAAAAAAAAAAAAAAAAAAAGCTAAAATAAGTCAAGGGAGGCTTTATGTTTCATTAAAAAACTAGTGGTCAGTATCAGTGGCTGAAGCTGATTACAATTAATGTGATAACATTTTCATATTATTTGACTTTAATCCATCGATGGATTCTACTCGATTCACCGACCGATTTTCTTCTAGTAAATATTTTAGCTAGGTACTTAATATATTGATAAAAATTCGATTTCGATGTTAAATGGAAAATGCATGTAAACCAATATCGATATTTTATCGATGTGTGAGAAAAAATAAGAAAATAAAGAAACATCGAATTCGAAAACAGATCCCATATAGAAAAAAATATACTATTTTTTCTATTCATCATCAGTAACACGTAAGGATAAAGGAATATATATGCCTCTGGGTACGTACCTATCTGTGATTCTGTGGTATGAATATACTTTTTTTTTCATTTATCGTATAAATGGCATCACTGATTAAGAAGATCACGCCACCCTTTTACAACATGTGATGTGATTGATTCTAATGTTAAACGAATTGTATAGTTAGTCGTTTACGGAAGAATTCGCCCACGTATTCAAAATTCTTGCGGTTGGGCTGGTTATTACTTAACGCAGTGCATAATGAATATCTTATAGTCAGTAATTTAGTGATTGATTCGTCAGTTTAGTCCAGTTTTTTAAAAATTTGTAACATGAAGTACGATACTTCCGATAGCATCATGAGTGCCAACATCCGAGAGAATGTAACGTCGGTTACGCCGATTTATTCGTACATGTTCGCTTTCGAACAAAAATTTTCGCCGGAAAAAGCCAGACAATGGATGGATAATAACTGGACCAAAGGTTTCTACTACTGCGGTCTATACTTGCTCATTGTCTTTTCCATAAAGCACTACATGCAGAATCGTCCACGTTTTAATCTTAGAAAAGTATTAGTTTTATGGAATACAATGTTAGCCGCCTTCAGTATTATTGGAGCCACACGAACGTTACCAGAATTAGTTCACGTACTGTCGAATTATGGCATTTATCACTCCGTGTGTATTCCTAGGTAGGTATCGATCTTGAAACGGCTTTGTCCGGCTTGTCGATAGCTCGTTTTTTTGATTGATAAACCGCTGCTGTATCCGTGTGTATTGTGCTTTAGGATATCTCTGCTAGAGAAGCTCTCTTGAGTTTGAAAACTGACGTAGTTTTCAATTGCGCCCTTCATCACAGTATTTGAATTTCAAATTAGCTCAGTTACGTTGCATGGATTCTCTTAGGATTAATAAACAGTAATACTGTGTTTTTATCGCGAGTTGCATTAGACAATATTTTTTGCATTCATTTGCATATTTATGATTTTCGTTATAGATTAACGAGAAATTTTGATTACTTAATGAACTCTCGTTTTATGTTTATTTTCATTCATAATGTACCTAATCTTAATTTGCAAGTTGGCACCAAGGCTTTTATAGTTTTATTTTATTATTCAGTAAATATACTGCTGCTTGCAATTTCGAGTGAAATTCTATGAGTTTAGATAAACGTCGACTTGGTCGTGAGTGGACACGTGCCTTCCTTGTTATGTAGTTTGAAACTGTTTTTTTTTTCATTTAATAGCTAACCTTAAAATGCTGTTTATTGAAATTTAAATGTCAGAGTTATTTTGTTCTTCCACGTTCTCATTACCATAGTCGCATTAAAAGGCTATACCAATCCTCTTTCCATGAACAAGCCCTTTTCAAAGTCTCAGAATTAAGGAGGATTATACTTTTTTCTCTTTGTGTTGTTATCTTACAGATGAAAATGTAATATTTAATTTTTTCTCTTCATAATCCGTAATCTTAATCGAATTACTCTATGCTCGACCATCAATCATCGTCATTCGATTTATCAAGTTTATCCAACTACTTTTTGTGCTTACTGCTACCACAGTTTTGATAATTTCGCTTTGGTTTGTTTACAGTTTTATCGAAGCAGACCGAGTTGCTGGGTTCTGGACATGGATGTTCGCCCTTTCGAAGTTACCGGAATTAGGTGATACCATATTTGTTGTTTTACGTAAACAACCATTGATCTTTCTCCATTGGTACCATCATATTACCGTTCTGTTATACACGTGGTACGCCTACAAAGAATACACGTCTTCAGCTCGTTGGTTCATTGTAATGAATTACTGTGTGCACTCGTTGATGTACTCGTATTACGCACTACGAGCTATGGGATTTTTCCCGCCCAAGTTCATCATGATGTTGATAACTTCGTTACAAATTACTCAGATGGTGATCGGTTGCGTCGTTAATTATTGGTCTTACGTGTACCTAAAAGCTGGCCAATCGTGCCATATCTCAGTACTTAATGTTCAACTTTCAACCTGTATGTACTTCAGCTATTTCGTTCTATTTGGAAGATTTTTCTATAAAGCGTATCTGGGTCCGGGTGGAAAGAAGAAACCCTCAAGCATTCCAGGAAGCATTTACACCAGTAATAAAGATGAAAAAGTTAAATATCAGTAATTCGATGCCTGTAATTTTTTTTCTCATTTGATTTCTGAATTCAGTTGAAAACTGGTGCTCACGCCGACGTTCCGAGTAGGTTATCATTTTGTGAAGGAAAAAATGTTGAAAGAAAAATAATGACTTGTTCCTTTGCCTTACTCTTCGTAAGGTAAACGCTGCTTCTTGTTAAGTATAAGACGAGGAGAAAGAAAATCGATTTTTTGTCTAGTGTTTTAGGGAGTTAAAATTTTGATAATACTTGTCTCGGTGCTTTTTTTTCTTATTTATTAACAAAGTTTTTTTTAAATATCTAATCAACGCTGAACAGTATTATTTTAACCTGATTCATCTTTGGTAGTCCCCGTGGCGGGCTGTAATAATTTTTGAAAACATTCAAATTTGTTGGAAAAAGTGTTGAGTGGTTATTGTTAAGTTTTTTCCTTTTCTTTTTAAAAAGTTTTAGTTAACACATTTTTTTCTCAACATTTTATGTTCTTAATCGAAACAATTATTTTTATTTTGAGATTTAATTTTTTTTTTTTTTTTTGACTTAATTTCAGTGTAATATTTCTATTTATTTTAGAATGATGAAGTATTTTAAGTTGTTTGAACTTTCCTCCTATAGAGCTTTGTACATAATATGAATTTGCTTTTGTTATATTTTTCTTTTTGTTCTTAATTTTTTTTTTTTATTATATACGTTTTATTGCATGTTTCCAAGAATACATATTTATTTATGTACCTGCCCTTCTCTCCGACGAGTAGGTATATTTGATAGTGATGAAATTACGCATAAGTTTTTCGAATTTTCATATCCTGTGAAATTGATACGTTTGTTCGTATTATTTAAGTAATAATTCTGACAATGCTAGATTGTCACTGTTTCGTGTACGTCACTTTTTTTTTTTTTTATTCGGAAACTTCTAAATTTAGAGTTTTTTGCGCTTAGTTCATTCCGATTCTAAATGATTTTCATTGAAAATTTTACTATACATTTTTCAGAAAATCAGAATTGCTGTGTAACTTATTGTTTGTGAAGTATGTTCATTTAATTTTCAGAATCATATGTGATAATTTATGAAGGAATAAATTTTTATAAACACTGTTCAAAAAAAATTTTTTACACTCCTACGTAGCGCATTGCTGTTGCGTTTCCAAGACTTCGCATGTAATGAAATAAAGTTAAACCAAAAAATTAACTAATTTTGAAATAGATTTCTTTCAAAGAAAAATTTGCGAATTGCTATTAAGAAAAATAGGATTGTAAAAAATTGAGTCAAAGGTGATGACGGTAGTCGTTTCAGGGCGCAGCGTAACAACCTTGCAAATCTTGCAATACACTTTTGATAGTGCTGTTGAATTCATTTGTTTTTATGCCATGTCATTAACGTAATTCGTTGACTAAAATCGTCATTCGTTCATTACAATACAATCATAAAATTTAAAAATTTGTCGCGATCTATTTCTGGTTGTCTTCGTTGCGACTTGAGAAGTATAATTTAGTTTTAAAAAGTTCGAATCAGCTAACTTAATCATGTGTACGCTTAGATCTAACTTGGGGTGTTTAAAAACCCAATAAATGTAGTCGACTGCTTTGCATTCAAGTCTGACACCTTGCTCAAATGATATATAAAACGGATTATTTGGCCATTTTATGTAAGCAGCGGATAAACTACTAATAAAAAATAAGATTCGTTTGATAATTAAATGGAGACTACTAATAGCGATGTCAAATCGGTCAGCAATATCCCAAAAACTAGCAGCCTCGTGGGCAGCGAACCATAAAAAAAATTGCCACACTTTTATGGGATGTTATGAAGAAGGAATGTTCTGTTAACTTCAAGTAAGTTGCACTTTCACTATATTTTTCACATATAAGAGAAAAAACTTGTCTATTTACACGAAAATGCTTCATGAATTCCTTGTCATCATATTTTGACACAAAATTTTCAAAATATTGTTTTATACAATTTCTTTTTTTCGTAGAATGCAGTTCAATAATTGAGTTGGTAAAAAATTCGTCATCTTCATCTTCTTCGCCATCGTCAGTTGTTATTTTCACTATCACTTTCAGACTCATCATCAATTAATTCGGCTAGTAAAAATGACGTTTTAAAATGCAAAATGAAATAAAATTTTATATGAAGCAGAAATATGATAATCTGGTGATGTACCGAAGTTAAACAAATGTGAGAAATTTACGACTGTCCAACTTCAAAAATGACGGACTTTAAAAATGGCGGGATTTAAAAGCTGATTAGTTAAGTATGTTGAATTAGAGAGTGGGTAATTTAAAATGACGTAAGTTTAGAAGATGTAAACTAAAAAATAAAACTAATGTAACAAAATCACCAGTTATTTTAGTGGGTGAAAATGCCTTTTCACCTACAATACCTACTTAATAATATCTCAGTGGAAGACATATTTATTTTGAAAATATAATACACTTAATTGATGGTTTTAAAATTCTTCTCGAATCATTCAAAACCAGATTTATAACCGTCATGATTTATCATCATTAAGAAAAAAAATCATTTCATGAAATTTAATATAAATGAATCGAGACATAAATGCAGCCAATAACAGATATGTGTAAATTTAAGAAAAAAAACAGTTAATCTGTCTGAACAAAAACAACTTCTTTCAATAACTTATGATTTAAAAACAGCCATTTTAAAATACTTTTAGGATACGTAGTAATTTTAATTTGCAAATCAAAATGAATAACTTTTTAAAATTAATGTTCTTTTACATTTTTTCTAAAATTTTACGCAGTAGTTCATTTTTATCTGTTAAAATTTTATTTCGCTCTTCAAAAAGCTTATTTTTGCTTTTGAGTATCTCAAATTTTTTTGCATCGTTTTCTTCTTTTAGTTTGTTGAATTTCACCAATTCATCGACTACTTTCTTATTTTTTGAACGTATTAAGACAGGAAGAGAAAGAATGTCTTTAGAGGTCTCGAGAACTGCATCATTGTTTTCACTTAGGATTGAACTGGAAGCCACTATAGAGTCTCCCTGGATATCTGTATTTTCTGTTTTTAAACTAAATGAATAATTCAAAACTGAGTTGACAAAATCAATGAAAGATTACGAATATAACCGCAGTTGCTCATAAATACCTAAGTTTTCATTTTGTTGGTCTTCTAAATTAAGAATGAGTTCATTTTTTGTTACTCCTTGCTTTGTGCTCAGTAAGAATGGAGGAAAAATTGCAGCATCTTTCTTGAGTACATCTTCCAAGTCTCTATTGTAGATTTAAAAAAAAAGTAAGTTTGTAATGTACGATGGAATATGCATTTATAAAAATTTATCAGTTTTTTAACAAGGAAAGAAATGTTAATTTTACTTTTCAAATTCACATTTTACAAATCCACTTCCCGTTTTTTTTCGGTTTTGCAATTTATTTTTGTACCCTCTTGTGATCGTTTTCCATCGATTTTCAATTTGTTTTGGTGAGAAATGTACTTTGCATTCGTTGAATAACTCCTCAGAAATCACACACCACATTCTCTTTTTTTTTTAAACTTGGCTACTCTTCCTACTTTCCTTTTCTGTTCGTTGTATTTATTTATTATGAACTTTGTTTTGGCTTGGTCCCAAGATATTTCTTCTTTATTCTCTAAAATAATCAATGATTATGTTCATTTTAATTGTTAGCATTCTCAGTTTGGAATGAACAGCATTTATTTCAATACTTTAAACTCACCAATATCTGCAATCAGGTCCTCTTCTAGAATCTGTACGTATTCAATATCCACCATCTTCCAAATTTTACAAAAGGGTAATAGTAGAGAGACTTGAATAGAGATAATATGCTATATTTTATTTATTTACTCAGTAGCAACCATTATGATCTCCATCCAAAATGGTGGGATATTCCATTCGATTCAATCGGTGTTCCCACATATGAAATCATAAAATTTTTTATTTATTTCTTATTACTGACATAGGTATTTGCGTAGTCTGATAGATGTCCTCTGAAAATTCCTTAAACAAAATATTATTAAAACCCATTAGTGTAATAATTCAACTGCTAGTTACAGTTAGTAAAATGTTGTTCAAGATTGTTGTTCATATAATAACCTAAATATCCACAGAAACAAAGAGAAAATAAAACAAAAACAAAAAAGCTGAAGACTATTACGTTTTTTAAGTATATTTTCTACCAATGAAAATTTTTTTCAAATACCTACTGCCTTTTTGGATTTGATAACAATTTATAATGCTTTGTTCAGTTTTTGTCTGTCTTCAAAATTAAAATTCTCTGAACAGGAAATTATACTAGTACATAATATAAGTTTATATGTATACACCACAGGATTTAATTGTAAGAGAAACTACGTACTTGAGATAACAAGAGTGGAGATTATATTTTGGTAAGCATAAATCATTAAAATATGACAAAAATGTATCTCAATCATGATAGTAGATATCTTTAAATAATAAACTACTCCGATATTTTCATTTTTTGCATATGGGCAACCTTTATCCATTCATTCTTAGTGGAGTAATTATGATTTTCCAACTTCCATTAAAAGGCATTAGGAAAATTGTACTCATTTTTGTTTGTAAAATATGATGTCCTTGGATGTAGTTGTAAAGCTAGGTAATACAATGAATGGATCACTTTATCTCAAGTTCAAATCAGAGTTAAATTTCAGTAGTTGCTGCAAACAAATAATACCATCAGATCTCTAGATCTCAACAAATAATAGTGATTTACTTAAATAAATAAATGTCAAAAATCAGAGTTATCGAAAGGAATTACAAGAGAACCGTCAATTATAGAGAGCTGAAATTTTTGGGAGACATCAACACATATTAGGTGAAGAATCTGTGAAAATTTCAGCTTATTGGTACGTTTAGTTCTTGAGTTATCGATGAAATTTGGTTTGGATTGTCATTCAAATGACATGAACTAAACACAGTTTGGAATTTCAGTGATATCTCGAAAACTAAACATACAAATAAGCTAAAATTTTCACAGATTTTTCACTTAGCATGTGTTGATGTCTCCCTAAAATTTCAGCTCACTACAAGCAACAGTTTGTTAGTAATTACGTTTGATAACTGTGATTGTGTGGAACTAAATAAGTAAATTTTCATGATTATTATCATTAAAATGGGAAAAGCATTGAGGCAACACCTCAACAATTTGCCTGAATAGTTTTGCAAGAAACATATAGCAACATTCCTACACATCCTTCAGTTTTGTAGCTGCACAAACAGAGATAACTGCAAAGAAATGAAAAAAAAAAAGAGGAAATAATAATACTTCTCACTTCAATCTTGATTCTTGGGATAAAATTGTCATATAAATAACATTACTGATTTGAGAGTCTGCACATGACTATATGATCATATTTACTGGGCAATTGTTTTTCCATTTTGATTTATAACCGTTGGTGCAGAAAAGGATATAATACCTGCCACTAAATTACAAATTAAACTTCACATTTTTCAATAGATATACAAGCAATTAAATAATTCGTGTGGAGTAGCAACTTATGACGTTTTTTAATGATATTTTTGTTGTTTTCAGAATTCATTTCTATCATTTCAGTAAATTTCCAAAGCATTTGAAAACCATTCTTTGAATTTTAGTGAGAAGAAAACAAATCACCTATTTGCAAATAAAACGTCCAATTAAACTGATAAATAATACCTTTTTTTTATTTTTTTGCAAAATGAGGAAGAATGATAACAGATAAGAAACTGATTTCCTTAAATTGCAATTTCACTCCATTTACACCAAACTACACTGGTCTACACCTCCTAAAAAGCCAGAGTAGATAGTGTACACTTATGCAGCTACACTGATTTACACTTTTTCAAGAACGCGTTGTTTTTTCGCGACAGTACCGAAAAACATGACGTGAGGACTACCGTGAGAATGACACTGTTATCAGTGAATTGGGCACAGTGTTTTTCGAATTTTTTCGTATTTTTCTAGATACTTGGGGAAGTTTTTTGATTATACTTTACGAAAACCTTTTCGTTTGTTACTTTTTTAATTTAATTTTTTAAAATGTAATTTACGTGCAGTTAGGTGTTGTAATGAAACGGCTAGTTCTTTATGAATTTTCAATTTTATTATTATGATTTTATTAATTATGA
>WOFM01002340.1:0-18276 GCA_011428145.1 Ericerus pela
TAGGACCGTCTTAAGGGAGGTCCACATATTCTCAGTTGTCATTTTTGACCCTCTTAACCAACAAAAAAATCACTAAAACCGACAAAAAACACTATTTGTAAAGATCGAGCCTTTTGTTTCCTTGCTAAGGGGTTCTAAACCCGAAGAACCCTCCCTTATGCCCTTGTCGATCTTTGTGTACAATGCCTGTTTTATCACATTGACAGTAACGTATTATGTATGTAATCTATATTAATAGAACTCAATAAAGTATATTATTTGTTCGCCATAATTTTTGGAGTCTCTAGCCCCTCGGGGGCACAATTGTCCATTTTCACCAAAATTTGTCATTCAAGGAACAAAAAGGAATAAAAGAATGAAAAAAATGCGAATCGTGGGCGCAGCGCAGGCGAAGCTGCAGGTGGTGACATCTCTAGTTATTTCATAATATTCACGGCAGTAGTAAATTAACCCAAGCTCACAGCTTAAAGTTCATAAATTATAATTAAGTTCACGTTCACAAAAAGAAAAATGAAAATATGAAAATGTGCGATGTCATTTGTCATTCAAATTTCTATATCCTATGGTCTCAGCTTCGTCTGTCTGCATTTTGCGTCCAGTGAACTCTCCACCACACCAATAATTACCCCACCTGGGAAATTGACAAAAATTTGTCACATGTATGATAAAATGCTGTAAGGTTAGATCATAATGAAAAAAGAACAAGACTAGATTTTAATTTAAAAATAACAAAACATCAACCAGAAATGCATGGAGTGGTTATCAGAAAACTGAATTATACATCTTTAAGAAAATCATATGATCATAAAAAAAAAAAAAAGCTTCACCACATTGAATTATTGACGAAATGTAGCGAAAGTCCCCATTAACTTCTCCAACAAAAAGTAATGTTGTTGTAACATCGTCAGATATTATTTTTTCCTCTTTAAGCACATAATTATATAGTTTACCAAACGCTTATTATCAGCCGCTGGTGTGCTGTCTTTACTAACGCTGATTTCCGCCAGCTTTGGTTTTTATGTTTACACGACGGTAGTAAAAAATCTGTAAGAAAGTGAAGTTGTTATCATAAATTTCACCAGGATCCTAATTTACACAGGGGTGGAACGCAAGCTGGTACCCCAACTGCTGCCAGCAACTGCTGTACCAGCCCAAAAGTATTTTCAGGGGCTGGTTTGCCAGTTACCAGCGCATTTTTTCATCAGCAGCTGGTAAATAAGCGTCGTGGTGTAAACTACGCTTTCGCGCTTTTTTTATACGCTTTTATTCTACTCACTCAGTTTGTCAAAGTACACCGGATGACCAACTTCAGCGCTGCTTTCACGTGTTGCGACACGCGCGCACATACACTTATATCCGTTTTTATCAGTTGTTTTTTCAATTTTGTTGTTTCTGTCTTCCGAAAAAAAAAAGTGAGAAATTTTATTTTCTCTTTCGCCGTTATTTACTTTTTCAAATTGTAAAAGCGTATTTTTTTTAAAACTCGTTTTTAACCTACGTAACTTATTAGTTCATTATTTTAATGTAAGTAGGCTAGTCTTTTTTTAAGTACTGAGGTTTTATTTTATTTTATTTTTTTAAGTTTGATTATTTTTCACAGTTATTATAACAAGCATATGAATTTACTCGCTTCATCTTAAATTGATATTCGTTATGACGTTTGTTTTCTGTCCGGACTTAGTACGAAAAAATATAATTATATATGGGTACCTACCTATATTTATATGAATAGCAATAATAATAATAATAATAATAATAATAATAATAATAATAATAATAATAATAATAATTAATAATAATAATAATAATAATAATAATAATTATTAATAATAATAATAATAATAATAATAATTAATAATAATAATAATAATAATAATGATTAATAATAATAAATAATAGAATTAATTCTACAGTTCTTGATTTTGTATGAAAACGAAACAAAGTTCTGATGATATTGAGTTGACAAAAAAATATGAAGGCGTTAAAAACCTGGACTCCACAGCATTTATGTAAAACAAATTGGAGCAAATAAAGTCCAAAAAGCTGTAGAATCCATCGGAATTTGGAGAAATAGGAGATGGGAAAGGACGGACTTAAAGTCAACTAATTACTGGGATTAATCGATATTCTGTCCTAGGTGATTAGGGTGAGGAGGAGGAATACAACCTCAATTATTATAATCTTTGTGGTGATGGGTGGTCGATGACGAACGAGTGTGTACTACACACTCGTCAACCACCTAGTGGGCGAGTGGATTATATCCACAAACTACCTTTTTGCACTCACAACTATGTATTTTGTTTACGTAGCTAAATTATTTACTGAGCTCGGCTCACACACACCTACACTGTAGAACACGCATTCACCTTTGTTGGTATTTGTGTGGTGCTGTGTACACGTCAGTACGCACACCCACAATCTTAATTTTTGTTTTTTTTTAAGAAATATTTATCCTCTTTTTAATACGCTTACTGCCACAGGAAAATTCTCAGTAGATGTCCTGATTGTTCAGTCAGTGCCTGTAGTTGGCAAAAATGGAGATATGCACCATCTCTTATTAAAGGTAGGTGCTGGAGACATTGGGAGGGTTTGGAGGTAATGGTGTTGCAGCCACTTTGGGATTCTTATAAGTTGGACGAATCAGACTTTATGAGTGCGTTTTGGATGTGGATGGAATGGAGGAAAAATAGTTGAATTGTATAGGGTTTGAGATTCTTACGCCAATTTTAGGGAGGTATAGGAGGTCTTTGTGGTGGAAGTAAACCATATTGAAAACTGGATTTGGAGGGTATACTTCTACAAGATATTTCTTTCTTGTAGTACCAGATAGGTAGCCATAGTTGACGAGCCTGATTTTGGTTCGAATTCCATCCTCTGTTTTCGGTGATTGTACGAATAATCTGATCTGAAAAGTATCAAAGTTATGCGTAATAGTTAAATAAGTTAAGAATAATTTCAAAAAATAAACTATTGAAGTTATGCCATAGGAAGGTTGATTATCCCTTATTGGCGGAGGGGTCTATTTTTTTTTTTAATGGTGGTTCAGTAAATTATTTGATTTTTATGATGTTAGGGTTAAAAATTGCCTCCCATCAGGTTCAAACATCCGTACTATCTTATTCTTGTCAGAATTGAATGACTATATATATCATTAATTACCTCATGTTTGACTTCTACTAGTTGGGTATGTATCATATAAATTCGTATAATGACCGAAAATATACCAGTCTTCTCTGAAGATCTGAAGTCGTCTCTAGATGAAGACAAATAATATTAGCACTGGAAATGTTTAACCTGAGATATGTAGTAAAAATGTGACATCATATCAAAGTCCTTGTCAAATATACAAGTCATTTCAATCCCTGAAAAAAGTAGGCCCATCAAATTTAGTTCCATAAAATCACCACCATAGCGCACATTGGATGGAGTGTTCCCTTTAATTCTATATTAATTACATTGAAATTGAAGTTTCAAAAACAATTGCGAGAAAATAGTTACTTTTAGAAAATTGAAATTTTGCAGACATTAGCTCTGTTTGATAAGATTACACAAACTTACACCAACCTACAATAGTAGGGATATTTCACAAATATTCAAGTAAAACTTGGGGCAATGTGATATAACATTCCTACATTTGTGGAATTGTCCTCCTGGTGTAGGTTGGTGTAAGTTGGTGTAGTCCTATCAAACAAAGCTATTGCCACCTGTTACCTCGATATTCTGTGAAAATTTAATCAAAATTTTACATTTGGTTATGTAGATAACGTTGAAATTATGTCAAATTAAATGTTTCAAATTATATGAACTCAATCAATTCTTAAGAACCAAATGTAGGATTGAGCTAAAATTTTGATGAATAATTTTGATGAGTTACCTAAAAAAGATCTATGAAAATTTGGATGAAATTGTGCATTGAGTCTGAGAGACATCGCTGAAATTCTTCAACCAGATTTGAGTCACAGAATCCAATAAACAGAATTTCAGAGATATCTCTTAATCCTAAAGTACAATTTTATTCAAATTTTCACAGATGCTCAAGTTAACAAATCAAAATGATTCTTCAAAATTTCAGCTCAATCCTAGATTTGTTCTTGAGAATTGATCGAGTTCATATAATTGAATTATTTAATCTGACACAATTTTGGCAATATCTTTATAATCAAATGTACAATTTCGATGAAATTATCACAGAATATTGACCTAACATATAACAATATCTGTGCAAAATTTTTAGCTTTCTAAATGCAACAGTTTTTTATAATAGTTTTTGATGCATTGATTACAATGGAATTAAATGGTAATTTTGGGAATTTACCAATTTCAAAGGGTGCGGTGATGGCAAAATGTGGAAGTAACTGACATGGTACAGAAATTTAGTGATAAGACAAGGAATGAAATGATCTGTATATTCAATAAAAGCTCTGTTTGATAGGATTACACTAACTTACACCCACCTACATCGGTAGGGATATTCCATAAATATTCAAGTAAAACTTGATGAAAAGTCATACCTATATTGTGGAATCGCCCACCTGGTATAGGCTGGTGTAAGTTGGTGTAGTTTTATCAAACGGAGCTAAAGACTTTGCCCAAATCCAAGAGGTTTTTGAAATAGGCTGCTATAGATATTTACCTATAAATAGAAAAACTAGGTAATCCAATTTTAGCCCCCATCACATAGGATAGAAAGCCTAACAAAAATAAAAAGTGTAAACAAAGTTCATAAAAAAATCATAATTACGAAGTACTTTCAAGTGGGGATAATATTTATTTAACAAATGAAAATTAAATAAAAAAATCATTTCCACTGTATCCTCGATTGTGCAAAAAATGCAAATCATGTAAATTTTTACCTGGGTTTTTCTCTTTGTAATGGAAAGATGATTTTCCTAGTTCCATTATTCAACCATAGAGTGTTTCGGAGAACGAAATTGCTTCAAATGTATATCTATACATATATATGCGTATATACCACATGTTTACAAATGTCTATGTATGTAATAACGAGGAAAATAGTAATTTTATTTTCCGAAAACGCCACCTATGTCTGAAAATAGCCTAACTATGTGTAGAAATGTTATAAGAATCAGCCCTCCATTGCATAAATGTATACTCAAAGTTTTACATCGTATTCTAGGTACCCTTTTAGATAAATCGAAATGATTGTTTAAAACTTACCATCTGCCAGTGCAGTAGTAGTCACTGCAATAAATACGAGAATCAGGTAAAGTAAATTCATGATTCAAATTGTTTATAGCCTACTTTTTGAACGAATGAGTGACAACGAAAGGCCGTCAATTACAAGGGAGAAGAAACCTATTTATAGGTAAGTACAAGTACATTAAAATACATTAGACGAAAATTAAAATTTGTTAAAAAAAAAAAAAAATTATATGCTTATGTAATTAAACGAAAAACGTGATAAATAATGAGGAGGAAATAAGTACGATTGCATTTCCAAACGATCGATTTTCGGATCACTGAAGCAATCTAAATTTTGCAAAAATAGGTATTTATAGATTATAGGCTAGGTAGGTAGTGATTATGTTGTTATTTCATAAGCGATTAAGTTTTAATGATCATATTAGTTTCAGAATGAACAAGTTTATAAGGAAATAAAAATTGAGGTACTATTTTTATAATTTTTCTGGGCATAAGTAGCTCTTTTTTTTCCACAGGTGCGAACAGGAGGGGGATCAAGGGAGTTTGGCTCCCTAGATCCCCAAAAGCCTAAATTTTTGACAAATAAAACAAGTAGAGTACGGAACAGATATATCAGTCAATGACATTTTTTAAGCAAGTTTTTGTTTGTTGAAAATCTTTTTATCACCTAAGACTGGGACTTGTACTTTTTTTGTATCATAACCCAAGTATACTTTTAGCACCGAAAGTTAAAATTCATTATTTATGTATCTATGTAGGTATGTATCATGCATGTTGTGACATACGACAACGTCCATACTACCAACGGGGGTGTGTATACTAGGGCCAGAAAATGAGAGAGTAGGACAACTGAAATAGAAATATAAACCAAAAATTGCCCTAACAAAGACGAAGAGCAAACACAAGTAAGAAGGATATAAAAGGATATGATTATTTGCAGTTGCAATTACAGTTCCACAGACTACCTAATGAACAAAATACCTGTTCAACTGATATACTCCCTATAACAGGTTTCCCATTTCCCATGTGGCACTGAACAAGACTTCTACCCCATTACAAGATTCTAAATAATATAATCACTAAGAACATCAAGGGATTCGATGATTCTATTTATTATACGTCGATTCTATTGGTGACAACGTGGCATAGATTTATTCTATCGGCTGCGTTCCAATTCGAACCCAGATGAATGGACTTCAACCACAAAACAAATGAAACAAAAACCATGGTAAGGGGTGTGTAATATTTTCTTTTGCAATTTTTTTTTGTTTAAACTTTCAGTCATTTTTTTTTTACTGAAGTATTTCCCTAGTATACCGTGTATTCATTTATAAAACATAAAAAGGCTAAAAGTAGTGGCATGTTTGAACCCCCAAAATGAAGCAGATGGACAGGGATTATGCATTTTCATCACTGATTCAGTAGTTCATCCCTTGTACTTTTAAAGTTTAGAATTTTTTTTGATTTTAATTCCATTTTAATGCTTTATTTTACTTGCTGAAAGAAAATCTGTAAATATTTGTCTGAGTAAAAAAAAGGGCCATTGACCCATGCCAGTCAGAAAAATAGATGTTTCCTAGAATAGATATAATTTCAAATTATGTTCATTGCAGGTTCATCTGAGGTGTGTGAGAAATATTTCAACAAAATTGAAAGAAGATTTTAATCAATAAAAAAGTATCCTACACATTTTTTTTTCCAGGAGAATAATTTAAGCTTAATCACTAAAAAAATACCCATTTTTCCCCACATACCTCATTTCAGCATCACCTACCATACTGATTTTTCATTAGATATTTGCAAAAGCAGAAATACCAAACTTGGAGAATGAGAAAACTCAACAGAATGAACAAAAATTTACACAATTTGCATTTTTAGCAAACTTGAGGGTATGCTGGAAATGATGTTTGTATTTGTAACGTATATTTTCGTCTATTTTTAGAAATGACAAACATATTCGTCCACACATTTTCAAACACCAAAAACGTAGATATTTATCAACAATAATTATCCTATAACTCTTTATAAACAACCATTAAATTACCCATATTCAATTTTATGAATATAGATATACTACCTGTATATTCATGACCTACTTGTGCCTGTCCCTCGAGTACTCGACGAGTCAGCACAACCCTATAATAACAACACCCTACCTCACTTTACCTATCCGACACGTACATTTTCATACCCTGAACGAGTATATAATCCCTCGATTCAGTGGAAAAGACACAGTCCTCGACAGCTACTTCTAAGTACCTGGAACCTCTCTAGTAGAAGTCTCTGGTGAACAGATAGTCTTGCTTGTTGTATTGTGATTATATATGTATAAATATTAACGTATGTTTTATGTACTGTGATGTACGAATTATTATTTTATTAAATGTGTAAACTCACTCGTGTGTTTTAAAATATTATTGAGTCTCTAACATATGTTAAGGTCCACTATAGTTTGTGGATGATAAACTTGAACTTATTCTAGAAGTATTACTGCTTTTAAAGTACGTGATATTTCGTATATGGTGTAACACTGAAATTGGTTCTAACTAGGTACATTATTACCTCATTTGGCCGTTACATTAACAATTTTCCTAGAAATAATAATGGGTACTACTCCAACAGAGCTCCGAACTGGAACCAGTTTGGTCTTCCAAATTGAAACTCAAATTGGAATAACGCTCCAGTATGGTCTGGTATCTCATTTATTACTCCCCAAAATCCCCCTTATGTGGCTTCAAATACTCAAATGATTGCCCCTTTGGCACCATTGATGGCAGCCCCACAACAACAAAATTACCTCCAAACATCAAACCCCCTGGCCTGCCAAAATAATTGCTCAAGAAACTAAGTGTCCCCCTTACAAATGATCCGTCAGCTGTAAGGATGTCTGGAACAAAGAATCAAAACAGGTTAACAATGTTAGTGAGGAGAAATTTCAAAATAAAGGGTACAGCAGAACCAAATGTAATTTCACCTCCCTTTTGCCATTTGTGGTAAACAGATACTTAGCCTAGTCCATCCAGGTTAGGAAGAGAAACTAATTGATGAAAAAGTTTTAAAGAAAGTCAATTTTATAGAACCAATCCTATCAACAAAAATAAGATTTTGTGGTGCGGATAGTCAACCTCTCGAGGTCATAGGAGTAACCAATGTGATTTTTTCCATTGATCATTGCATTTACCCACATCCCATCTTCATTGTCCAAAATTTGGTAGAACCAGTCATATTGGGTTACGACTTTTGTCAACCCACAAAGCCAAAATGGACTTCTCTAAAAACAAGTTCACTTTACCGTGTGGTGACAAAGAGCGATGTTTTGACATGCCTGAATGTCACAATTACCCTATTGAAAAGGAAAATAAGTTAGGTTATGTTAAGCCCTTTAAATATTATGCCCCCTAAACTTTTAAAATTGAGGCAAATTCAGTGCTAATCTTAGCAACTTTGCCTGAGCACCTGGAGTTTCTGTGTGAAACATCCATGGAAGAAAAACATAATTTCTTTGTAATTGTATCAGAAGACACAATAGCGGCTGTTAATCATAATAATAGACCTCACATGATCTATAAAGGCGAATACTTAGGAAAATTTGAATTAAGTAGCGCAGTAGAAATTAATTCCTGCCAAATTGAAAAAATAACAGAAACTATTATTTTTAAGGATAATCGAGGAAATCCTATCCCGATTAACCCAAAGCTTTCGCTTGAACAAAAAATAAAAATGTATGAAACAATTAACGAATTTAATAACATTTTTACAGGAAAAACAGACGAAGTCTCTGTCTACAAAGTACCCGAACAAGTTGTTCGAGTAGACGACGAAACTCCACTGCGGTGTAGAAATTTTAAATTCTCACACTTAGAACATGAGGCCCTACATAAACTGGTTGATGACCTGGTAAAAGCAGGTGTCCTAAAAAAGCAAAAATCAAAATTTGAATCCCATTTTTGTAAAAAAGAAACCAGACGGAGTCTATAGAGTATTAGTAGACTACCGAAGAATGAATCAAAGAATAATTATGGATAATAATCGTGTTCCGACGATTGATGTTATTTGGCCGTACTTAAGAATAAAAAATGGTTTACGACGATTGATTTAAACAGTGGATATCTACAGATTCCTCTCACAGAAGAATATAAACAATACACTGGAATAAATGTGGGTGGAATTGGATACGTATTCAATTCTACCCCAATAGGCCTAAGCATTTCTCCGTCCATTTTCCAAACCATCATGGACGACATATTCCACGATATATTTTGGAAAAAAATGGTATGTTACCTGGATGATATTTGTATTTTTGGAGAAACTTTTGAAGAATGTCTCGAAAATACAAGAGAAGTGCTAAAAAGACTAAACGAAATAAATTTAAAATAAAAACAAAAAAATGTCAATTTGCAATGAATGAAATTGAAATCTTAGGACATACTGTCCGATATAACGAGTTACACCCATTAAACAAAAACATTGAGGCTATTAAAAATTTAAACCCCCCAAATACGTTAAAACAATTACGATCATTTTTAGGATCGATAAACTACCACAGAAAATTAATCCCCAATCTAGCTAAAATTACTGCCCCTCTTACTGATTTATTAAGAGGAACAGATAGCAAATCAAATGCCAAAATTAAATTAAATCAAGAACATCTTGAAATCTTTGAAAAATTAAAAGAAATAATGATTTCCAAACCGGTATTGGCAATTTATGATCCGAAATTGGAAACCTGTGTAGAAGTTGATGCTTCAAAAATTGCATTAGGTGCAGTGCTGCTGCAAACTAATCCCATTACGAAGCATAAACATCCAGTTGAATACTTCTCAGAAAGAGTCCAACCTGCCCAGTCAAAATTATGCTCTTTCGACCTACTAGCATTACGCTTTGTAGTATATACGGATCATAGGCCTCTGATTTATCATCAAAAATTCAATACTCCAAGCCCAAGATTAATTAGATTAATCTCAAAACTAAACGAATATAGTTTCCAAATTAAACATATCGCCAGAAAAAATAATTGTATGGCTGATATGTTATCGCGTCCTAATGACAAACTAGACGAAATTACGTTTGAAAAAGGTGAACTTTTAGTAAATAAAAAATATGCTCTCCACGATGAAGAGAAAAATGTGAATACTTTATGTAGAATTCACAACGACAATTGTGCCCCATTAAACCCTGTGTTTTATCAAAATCCAAATACGTGGTACCACCCAAGTACTAAGTCTCAAAATTACTACTACCCCCCTTCCACGCATCAACTTTCCCATATTATCCCGTGGTACAAACCACAAACCCACAGAATGAATGTGATCATTCTCAAAATTGCCCCAACCAAACTACGAATGTAGTCACCAGATCTGCTCTTAGAAGAAAGTCAAATTTCGATAATCAGATTGAAATAACCCCTTCTGTAACTCCCGACTCCCCGCAAATTTCGAATCCCGATATTACATCACTTCCCCAAACAGAAGACCAAACTTCTGAACCCCTCCAAAAATTGAATTACCTGAAAATTTAAAAACAATGCAGGAAAATGACCCGCATTGGAAAAATGTGATTTCATTATTAAACTATAACGAAATAAAAAAAGATAAAAATAAAATACGAAAATTAAATCGTACAATACAACTATACTTTCTCGATGAAACTAATGTGTTAAAGAATTTACCTACCCAACCTCATCGTATGATGAAGCTGTTACAGTAATTCCTGAAAAATTAATTCCAGTAATAGTAAAAACTACATGACAATCCATTGTATAGAGGTCATTTCGGAATTAAAAAAACTAAAAAAAAAATAAAAAACCAGTTTTTCTTCAAAAACATAGTACAAAAATAACAGAATATGTATTGTCATGTCACGAGTGTCAAATGGCACAAAATTCCCCGAAAGAGGCTGGCTACCTCAAACATATAGAAATCGAAAATCCTAAACCATTTTCTCATTTAGAAATCGATTTCATAGGGAAGTTTAATACCGAGTATGAACACTCGTATGTGCTCATCGGTGTCGACAAAAGCACAAACTTTTGTACCATACTCCCAACAAAAAACCCAAATGCTCAATGCGTAATTGAGTATTTGAAATTTAATCTGTTACACATATGGCACACCCGGAAAAATTTCTTGCGATAACGGAGGTCATTTTGCCAATGAATCCGTTCGCAAATTCTGTGAAGAAAATAATATCAAAATTATTTACTCTCTTTTAATTCCCCCCAATCGCAAGGACTCGTTGAAAAAATCAACGGTGTCATTAAAAATCACTCTCAAATACGACCAATTCAATGAAAAAGAATGGATCGAGACCATTAATAAATTATCTTGCATACAATATAAGTCCGGATGTGAACACTTAAATAATAAATACCCATTCTACCTACTTCATGGATTTAATCCTGAAATACATTTACCAGAAATCCTGGAAACTCTAAAAATAATAAAACTCGTGAAGAAGAAATTGAAATGCTTCTTCAAACGAGAGAAAAAACGCCGAGATTAGCAAAGAAAGCATCGAAAAAAAAAACGCAAACATTATAACGCGCACCACAAGATCATTGACTTCAGCCCGGCGACCTTGTTCGCTGCGTCAATCGAAAAAACGTCGCAAAAAATAAAATAAAATACACCGGACCTCATGAAAATTGTTAGAAAGGTCACGGATCTAAATTATATAATCCGTTATTAAAACAGACGATAGAACTGCTTATGACGAAACAGTACACGTACAACGATTAATACATATAAATCTTTGTAACACCGACGAAAAAAAATAGTGAAACAAATTCCGACAAAAAAAACGAAACCCCGAAACCTCCATCCCAACCCAATCTTACCTAAACCAAGGGGTCGCCCTCGGAAAAAACAAGAGTAGATGTGTGTAAAGTATATTACCTGCATCTACGTGTTATTTCACTCACGACTTTTTTTTTCTTCCTCTTCTTTTTCCCATTTGCCCTTTTACCTCTAATTCCCTCCTAATAAAAACCATAATAAATAAATAAAACACTAGGCCCAGAAAATACCAAAATTCTTAAAACTAAATGGTATTAAAAAATTAGAAAAACTCACCAATTGCCCAGGTGTCTGCATAGCCCTCCAGAAACTCGGCGAGATGCTTCCCACTGGTAGTGCTACTGGTGTCAGTCGACATCGGAGACGGATTGTCGTTCGAGGCTCCTTCCTCTCCCAAACTCGAATCCACCGTGGAGATGCTGTCCTCAACTGAGGGAGTGTCCCATAGGAACGAGTAAACGGTGGGATCAGTCAGCAACCATCCTCCCCGGAGCAACATGGCACAGTTACCTTCAGTGGCATCGTAGTGACGGACCATGTGAAAACCAATGATGGAAACCGAGACGTCTAGCCGTGGTTTATAATGCTGGTTTAAAAACCGAGCGAAATTGACTCCATCTGGACCAATCAGGAAATCTGTGAGGTATGTCCTGTCGACATGGACGTACTCAACTGTGACTGCCTTGTTGGTCTGCTGCGATACACAAAGCAAACAAACCGACAGCCCGGAGAGTACCCCCAGGCCAACCATTCCCCGCGTGTCTAAATTCCCACAAAACTCGAGCTTTAACCCCGAGTATCCAAACTCGACCATCATGGCACGAGGATAAAACACTCGGAGTGAAAAGAGCATTCGTTTCGTGAATTCCTCACACGATGGACAACAAACAAATTCTCACAGAATGGCTCCAGTAGCTGATGTCCTCCTCGATGGTTTCTTCCGGCACTCGATGTGGTTTGAACTCATTAAGGAATGCCCCTCTATTTGCCTCGCCCGATACACAATAAAAAAGGAGAAAACAATCGATTTAAAGAATAGAAAAGCCGCGATTCACAAGGACAGTCTTGGAAGGGATGAATCTTCGTGAGAACCTTGCTGCGATAAACCAGGTCTCATTGGTGTTTACCTTTCCATGAGAGACAAACATTCTGTCATTCATGTAGGTGATAGGCATGATGTTTTTTTTTTATCAAGAAAATCAAATTAATAAAAAAAGAGTAAACTACGCGAACTGGTCCCAAAGAAAATAAACACAACCCGCACTTCACTGAACTAGGTGCGATGAAAATATACGAAAAATAATAATAATAGGTAATACAAAAAAAATATAGAAAAATCGGAAATAATTAGTGAGACGAACTCAGAAGGTTGGAAAACTCAAACTGATTGGTCAAACTTACTAAACTTTATACTAAAAGTATGACCGAAATTTTAGTTTAGAACGTCTGCAAAAAATCTATCTCTCTCCTCGCCAAAGCATTCCTGTGTCCTAATAAATTCCTAAAAATCATAATTAATGGTAAATAATTTGGACGTTGCATTTTTTCTGTTTCAGAAAATGTATACGAATCTACTTTTCTATTTCGCAATAACTATTTCTTCGATTACTATTGCGCAAAGAACATCGCCTGACCCATATAGGATTACAACGGCGTCAACTGGCACTTATTTTCAAGAAATAAGCAATATTTTCATATATTCTAAATCTGCCCCAATAATTTACTCTATTAAGCTAGATCTGCATGAATCAGCAGATAGGCTATTAGCAACAAATTTTAAACGCCGGTTGTGTAATGAAACAACCTGGAAAAATTGCAAATATGCAGAAATGGCAAAACGATTAAAAAATGCAATAAAAAACCTTAAAGAACAAAATACCGTCATGATTCAAGACTTCTATTCAACGTCATCCTCCATTCGAAGTAAGTGAAGCGTTCACCCCGATTAGGTCCTTCTTCGGAGATGCGCTACGCTTTTGCTGTCAAGTACTAAACTTTAGAGATGGACGAAATTTTCTGGCTAACAAAATTTCATTGAAAGAAGAATACGATATTATAAAAAATCAACTGTTTACCGAACATGCAGCGTTAGTAATACATCCACTAATCTGCATAGTTTTATCGATCATACAAATAATTTTATGACAAAATTTGTTTCGCATACAAACTCTTTTATGGAAAATTCCCTAGAAGAACATGAACTTCTAATCTCTCTAAATTATATACAAGGATTTTATGATAACTACCTTATAAACACGTTAAGATTATCAAACATCCTAACGTCTTGTAAGTCTCATATGATCCCCTCTTCAATTATTTCAAAAGAAATATTAGGAAAAGCATACTAAAACTTTTGGAAATTACAAAAAATCTAGACCTTGATCTAGCCATTCCCATTAAGGATATTCAAAACTACTATCATGCTGAACTTGTAAATTGCAATTTCTTTAAAAATACTTTAGAATTAGAAATCAAAATTCCCCTAAAACAATTAGATTCTAAATACGAAATCTACGACTTCATTCCGCTCACATTCAAAAGCCATCTTAATGAACTGTGCAGCTGGGATCAAGAACCATCCCTGATTATTCACAAAATCAGAACAAACTCCGTACGTTACATCTGTGGAATTAATCTCCACTACTGTAACTCTGATAAACCATTATGCTTCCTTCCGTCTAATAGAGGAAGTGATAAATTGTCTTCTTGTGCAAAGAATCTTTTCTTTCAAGACTTAAATCAAAATTTATTGCAATCCTGTTCGTTTAAATGTAATCCTATAATAACCAAACACTAGTGAATCCTATTGGACACACCAAATTTGCTATCGTAAACTTCAATTCCCTCGTAGCAACTAACTCTATTACAAAAAAATCCGAAAAACTAAAAATCAATAATAATTCCCCCGGAACCTTTATTTGGACGTACCTTGTCATATCCAAATCGAAAATATTGATGAAAATAATAAAAACACAGTAATTATCCAATAGAAATCCCCTGTCTCTCTGAATCACTGGAAGAGACTATTAAAATTGAAAATCATTTACCACTCCTTGGACATATTTTTCCGATTCTACAGAACCTTTTGATCTTGCCATAGATTAGCAACGACAAAGGTCTATAACCCCAAATGGAAAAATTTTGTTCCCCACACTGTTCCCGTTAACGACTTGGAGAACAAAATTAAATCCATTGAACTACAAATACCTGACCAAAATTTTAATGATTATCTAACTTTTGTCAATGGGATATTCTTATTGTGGTTAATTACAATCTCGTTTATTTTAATTTTTATTATTGTATATTTAAAGTTAACCTCCATCGAAATTGTGCTAATTTAACAAAAAGCACAGCATTGTAAAAAATTACGCAAAATAATACGATATTAAGTACCTATAATACCTAAGAAAAAATTTGTTACTCATAATCAATATTCGTAAAATATTTTATTCTAAGTATATATTCTCGCATTATATGACATAATTTTAACCATGCATAGTTAATAAGAAATTTTTTTTTACTTGTTGGATAGACTTGGAAAATTTTTTTTCCTGATTTTTTTTGTTCCCCCCAGAGAATTGTGTAACGTATATTTTCGTCTATTTTTAGAAATGACGAACATATTCGTCCACACATTTTGAACAAAAAACGTAGATATTTATCAACAATAATCATCCTATAACTCTTTATAAACAACCACTAAATTACCCATATTCAATTTTATGAATATAGATATACTACCTGTATATTCATGACCTACTTGTGCCTGTCCCTCGAGTACTGACGAGTCAGCACAACCCTATAATAACAACACCCTACCTCACTTTACTATCTGACACATGTTTTCATACCCTGAACAAGTATATAATCCCTCAATTCAGTGGAAAAAGACACAGTTCCTCGACAGCTACTTCTAAGTACCTAGAACCTCTCTAGTAGAAGTCTCTGGTGGACAGATAGTCTTGCTTGTTGAATTGTGATTATATATGTATAATATTAACGTATGTTTTATGTACTGTGATGTACGAATTATTATTTTATTAAATGTGTAAACTCACTGTGTGTTTTAAAATATTATTGAGTCTCTAACATATGTTAAGGTCCACTATAGTTTGTGGATGATAAACTTGAACTTATTCTAGAAGTATTACTGCTTTTAAAGTACTGATATTTCGTGTATAGTGTAACACTGAAATTGGTTCTAACTAGGTACATTACCGCCTCTTTTGGCTGTTACAGTATTCAGTTTGTTTTCTATTGAAAATCTATTAATCTTTGTTGTTATGGAAGAATGCGGGGTAAGGGTGGGTAAATTTTTCATTTCATAACTCACAGAAAATTTTGGCACTAATAACTTAGATTCATATATATAAGCCAATTTCTTGTTACCATGGTACAAGTCGCAATTTTATCCGACAGTCACAAAATTTAGAATGAACATTAGTACTAACCTAAAAACCTGACCCAATGCTTTGTTGCAGATCAACTGTACGGTACTTCCAGTATGGCTATTTTCGTTTTTGTTTTGGCTATAAAATTTTAAAGTTTTAACCAAAAGCTATGAAATTTTAAACATGTATTCACTATAAATTATTACAATTTGCTATAAATTTTGGTGCGGATCAGCTACATGGTACTTACGGTATGACTATTTTCATTTTTGTTTTGGCTATAAAACTTTCATTTTCCAACCAATAGCTTCGAAATTTGGATCAAATATTCACTATAATTTATTATAACTTTCACTAAATTTTGGTGTGGATCAGACTTATGGTACTTCCGGTATGGATATTTTTGTTTTTGTTTTGACTATAAAATTTTCAATTTTTGACCAATAGCTACGAAACTTGAAACAAATATTCATATAATTTATTATAATTTTCTATAAATTTTGGTTCAGATTGGTCGTACAATACATCTGGTAACAAAATTTTTGTTTTTATTTTGGCTGTAAAATGTCTAATTGTGAACCAATAGGAATGTAATTCCAAACAAATGTTTATTATAAGTACCTAATTATATATTTTTGAAAACCTACTTTTTCTAATGGAGCTGCTGGTACCTTAGACTTTTCATATTAGGGTAACACTGCTAAAATCGTTGAGTCAGGGAAACAAACAATTTGGTTTTGTGTTTGTGTGCGTCTGCTGAATCATGAATACAATCAAAATACACATGCACTAACAGAAAAATCGTGGTTTTTTGGTTTTGTTTACATTTTTTACTTTTTATTGCACATGATGTCATGTTTTTATTTTGTACCTTAGGTTAAACATTTCTAATATTAAAATCGAAGCCACACATAGCTATTTGTAACTGCAATTCTAAAGCTGAGAAACGTAAAAATGAATGGGGATAAAATAAAATAGCAGCCACACATGTTTGTAGCCATTCACACACAAAGTCACACAAGTTATTTGACAGATCATTTATTTAAAGATAACTCATTTTCTATTCGATAGATTTTCAAATTTATTGATTTTGAACCAGCAGACGATCCAGACAATAATTTGGTAGAAGATTCATTCAAATCAGTTCAGTGGTTCTGGAGCCAACTTGCGATTTTAAAAACCGTTTCATTCTTATAATATAGAAGATAGATAGATTAAAAGGTGACTTAACTATAAAGAACATAATTCCTTAGTTTTTTTGAATTTTTAGACTGTACAAATTGGTGGGAGATCTAACTGAAGGGGTTTTTTACTTTTTAAATGCTCATTATTTCAAAATTATTGCAAATGTTATTATCCTGGTTAGTGTTTTGGTGTTTATTAATTATTTTAGATTACATTTGCTGATGACCGTTTGAAAATTGTCAAAATTTGAAAAGGTTTTACAAGACAAAGATTTGGATACTAAATTTTTCGCAGACAAATTCATTGAAACTATTAAAGTTATTCTTCAAAGACAAAAGAAAGTGATTTTAAACACTTTAGAATATTATTTTAATAGTTATTTTTATTATTAAAAAAATATCACTTACCCAAGTGTTAAATTAAAAAAAAGAAATATTTTTGCGGGTGTTAAAAATCTTGGTTGACCAACGGTTGGCACATTTCACCTTATTTTTAAAAATTCATTAAAACAACGGCCACGACTCTTAGCTAATTCGTCTGCAATTTCAAATCCTAACGCAGCATTCTCCACTAAAACAGTAGGTTTTTAAAAAAGTCGTGAGAAAAATTCAGAATACTATCACAGTCACCTTAGCTACAAAATGGGTTTTCAAAATTTTTTATAATTTCAAAATTTTACGGCGTGACTCGCAAGCTTTGCCAAGCAAACAGGTTTTGAACCATACGAGAATTTTAAAATTTAG
>WOFM01002341.1:0-51819 GCA_011428145.1 Ericerus pela
TTCACAAATGTCTCCTAATATTACGTTGTGGAATTGATCATCGCCTAAAAGTATAAAATTTGTTATTTGAGCATAAAAATTTTTTTTTATTTATAAGTAAGCTTAAAATTATGGACCATTAACGATGGATTGCTCCCAATGCCAAGTCATTTATTTGGTTATGTGCATTGATAGCAACACAATTTAGTTTTAAGTTTACTTAAACCTATATCTACTATGAGTGTTAATAAACCACATTAGCCGATCAGTAGCAAATGCACTGTGTTGATTGTGTCCTGGTATCCTAGGTCTGGAAGTTTAGTTCTGCTGACTTTAATCTTTCTTCAAGTTTATGAATGGGAGTTATTGATGAAAAATAAGGTATGTTGTCATGCCATTTATTATTGTAGGCAATAGACATATTTGGAAATTTGAATGATTGACGCAGACCAAAATCAAGTTCCATGAATTGATATTTTGTCCAAACTAATGGCAGATGATGTTCGATGAGGATGTCTTTTTCTGGTTCATCTATACATGGGAATCCTGCCGGGATGATTGTTTCTGCATTGTTTTCGCTTTGTAACTGTTGGATTTCTACTACACATGGAACTGTTAGTAGAGTCGCTCCAGGCCATGAATCATTGATAGTTACGCTAGTACTTGTTTTTGTTATGGTATTGACTGATATCAATGGACTTTTAGCATTTGTTAATGCAAATTGATTCATTTCGATTTGTTTAACCACAATTTCTCCGTGGTTTAATTCACATTTGAAAGTGCATTTCTTTACTATTTCTTCATATTTCATTCCTTGAAATAATGCTCTTGCGCAATTTCCTTTATTATTGGTTGTACGGTCTTGTGGAATAAATCATAACAGACTGTTTTTGCCACAAAGATCAATGTCTGTTCCAGTTATAATTCTTATTGACCCATCCAATTTGTTGTGGGATAAGATCGAAGGTTCTTGATCCCATGAACAAATTTTATTATCATGCATTTGAAATGCTAACGGGATGAAGTTGTAAATTTCATATTTTGCATGGAGGTTCTGGAGTGGGATTTTGACCTCAATTTCTATTTTGTTCCCTGTTACGTAGCAATTTACTAATTTTGTTCTGTAGTAAGACTGAATTGATTTTTCATTTAGAACTACTTCAAAATTTGATTTTTCTGCGATTTTATTAATTTTTAGTATGTCTTCTTTTAAAGTTGTTTCGTTTACAATTGCTGCTGGAAGATGGTTATTTTTACATGAGAGGAATAAATGGCTAAGTTTAGCATTTTCAGTCACTAAACTAGCGTGTAGTGTTCGAGCTTTGTCAAAAATAAGTTCTCTTCTGGCTTCTATAATTATTTCATTGTTTTGATTTTGGATGGCATCTTTTAATGCTTGAACGTTTTCTTTTAAAATTTTAGAATTGTCAAATTCTATCTTTTCGAAGTTTTTAATGTCGTTTGTTACGTTTAATAAATTTGCGTGGCTTTCTATCAGAGATTCTCGAAGTTTTTCATATTGGGATTTTAAATTTTTCTCATTTTCTATGAAATTGTTGCCTTGAGATAGTGTCATGACCTTACAACACCATGTCTCAAAATCACCAAGGACTTGTATTCCACGTTTAATTCGTTTTGAAGGTTCTCTGTCAAATTCTTTGATTATTGCTTCCTTGATTAATTGAATATCTGCAATTAAGTCTAGAATTTTTAACATATTTTTAGTTTTTTTCGAGCCTTTTGGGTGTTTCAATGTTCTTTCTTCTCGGAATTTTAATGCTATAGACTATGGGAATTGTTTTCTCATAAGCCTTACTGAATTTGTTTAGTTCAAAATATGCTCCTGACGATGCACTAATTTTCGTTTTCAAACTTGTGTTCTTGGTTTTGTACGCAAGTATGGTGATTGTAATAAAAATGATAACGGCGAGTTTTATCATCATGTGTTCTGAAATCATTACAAATCACACAAAATTTTGCTGTTAGATGCAGTATTACGTTGTTGGTGCGTTGTTTTAGTTGTTATCTGTTGGGAAAAAAAAATTATAAGTTGTAAAAATGTATATTGATGCACAATATTTCTTTGATTTCTATTTCTTTCTCATAAAAAAAAAAATATATATATATATATGTGCTGAAATAACACTATCTGTATTAGTGTGGGACTCTGGAATTTGGTTCGCGATGTTACCATCGAGGATAGGCCTTGGGAGATGGCAGACTCCAGTATATTTTAATTGTTCAGCAAGAATTCATCTTGCTTTACAACTTGGATATATATGGAGGCATCGCAGTCTTCTTGGTGTATTCAACATGTTGATTCTTCTTGATTTTCTTCGTCCTCGTCCTTCTTTAGATTTGTAGTTAATGTTCTTTTTAGTCATAATTTTTTTCTTTTGTATGTATTTTATTTTTTTATTAATTCGTGATTTTGATTTGATAAACATCGAAAGACATTTTCTTCATGATTTTAACGAAATATTAAATTTTAATATGGATCACGCCAGTGAGCAAGTTCTTCAAGATGCTCCTTTGTATCCGACTCTGGCTGAATTACGTGCTCTACCCAAATTTATGATGTCTGACACGGGGATTGTTGAGATGATTGAAAATTTTATGCTCACACAAGCATCTCTTCCCTATTTGCAGTGTTGGTTGCCACGTTGCCCATGTCTATTTACGGCGTGATTGGGCTTTGGAAGATCTTTAAAGCTATTCATTCATTTTTGGCAGCAGACTATGGTCCAACGGGAGTGGATGCGTACCGAAAAAAATTTCCCAGACGATTCATTAAATACATCATTTAGATCGTGGAGGCATGTGTTGCCTCAGAGCTTGTGCGAGTGTTGTCTGCAATTGATGGTCAACTCTCTTCTCAGTTTAGCTTCCTTTTCCCGGAGGCAAGCTTGTGGAGGTGGGAAGGATCAGTGGTTTGTTTTTCAACACTCGATGTAAATCCGTCCGATATTACTGGTTATGCTGTGGGTTTGAATTTATTGTCTGCTGTCATTATGGCGATGCAGCCTCTGAATTTTGGCGCTAAAGTTTGTTTTATGAGCACGAATACTGCATATGCCAATACGATTATGGATAGGTCCCAATTTCAATATTTGGTCAACTATCTTGTTCGATTTTATAGGCAAAAAATCGTTATTAGTGACACTCCTCATTATATCGAGGTTTTGCCAGTTTTGGAGCCGTTGGAAAAATTGACTATTTCTCATGATCGCCCAAGAAGTGAGCCATCTGCTGGGCCAAGTAAAATGGTCGTGTCAAATAGGTGCATGTTCTTGGTTCCTCGTCATCAGCAGTTCAGGCGTCGGTCAGTTTCTCCGGAACCCGCACATGCCGATCTTCCGGAAGGTGACTTTCAAGGCGAAATAAAGCAGGACGCTGGGGAAACTTCTCCCAATGATCCACAGGACGATTAGTGATCAGTGAGTAAAAAAAAATTTTATTTTTTGAGAGGAGAAAATTTGCACGTAAATGGTCCTTACAATATTCTTTAAAAAAATTTTATCTGTAATTATTACGAATTAAATTATAGGGGTTATAGTACAATGTTTCGGAGGGTGGTTTGGAGTATCTTTTCACGTATTCCTCCAAATTTAACTCATTCGGTTTCTTAATATCATGAGGAATAGGTTGAATAGGTAGAGACAAAGGTTGTATTATACTTTTTCCCTTATCACACCTATTGAACAATTTAATTTCTTCGATATGTTGTTTTTGCGTAATCCATTGAATTTTTTGTAAAGTTATCCTTCTTTTTTCTGGGACTTTTAACTCAAATATCTTTCTCCATTCTGAACAATCTTTTCCTTTAAATAATGCTTCGTCTTTAAATTTTACTTTTTTACTGTTTTTATTTTTGTTGTCAGATTTCTTTAAAATTCCTTTTCGTGGTCTTCCTCTCGAACCTTTGACAATGATTTTGATTTCATCTTCTGGTTCATTTTCTTTAAAGCTTTTTTCTTTCTTTGGTCTACCTCTTTTTCTTTTAGGGTTAGATTCTGGGATGTCTTCTTCATTTTCCAAATTGTCAGATATAATATCTTCAATTTCCAGTGGCAAATTAGTATCAGAACGAGCGTTATAAGGCGTAAGTCTTCTTACATGAACTGTATCGTCTGTACTAATTCCATCTTCGGAAATTATTCGAATTACATAATTTAAATCTGAAATTTTTCTTACTATTCTATATGATCCTAGAAATTTAGGTTTACCTTTCCCGTAATTTATCGGTGCTCTTAGTAGAACTAGGTCATTAATTTCATAGGAAATTTTCTTTCTTCCTTTATTATAGCGTCTGAATATTTAATTGCATTTCTTTTATTGAAATTCGGAATTGTTTCCCGGATTTTGTCTGCTTCACTTATCTGTTCTTCTCTTGTTTTTCCGATAAGTGGTGACGGAATATTTAAGTTTATTGGGGGGGGGGGTCTCCTTTATAACCGTGCATGAGATAAAACGGATCGTGGTTATTTAAACCTTCAATTGGTGTCATATTATAGGTCAGGGCCACATTATGCACGTGGTCTGGCCATTCTTCGCTATTGGTACTTTCATATTTTGCCAACATCTTTTTTATCGTTCCGTTCATTTTTTCTACTTGTCCTTGAGTTTGCGATGAATATGATGTGGAGTAGAATATTTTAATACCGTTATTTTTACAATAATTTTGCACGTGTTCATTTGAAAAGAGGGTTCCGTTACCACATGTAATCTTCGTTGGTTTTCCGTAATGACGTACAATCTCTTTCTAAAATTTAATTAATGAGTGTGCGTTTGGTTGGGTTACTGCTTTGGTCCAACAATATTTTGTCACTTTATCTATTCCTACTATGACATATTTCTTTTCATTGTTTGTGTTAAATTTTCCGATAAAATCAATTTGGATATGTGCAAGTGGTGTACATTCTTCAGGATTAATTGGTTTTAAATATCCATATTTTTCGTTGATATTTTTATTAATTTGGCATTGGTGGCACAAACATACATGCCTTGAGACTATTTTAGGCATTTGCGTAAAGTAGTATCGAGCACACGTTTTGGCAAGAGTTTTACAAATTCCAAAATGTCCTCCCCCGCTTTGACTCTCATGGCATATATTAAGTACTTGGGGTATGAGGGAGTCAGGAATTACTGGTACAGCATAGTGATATTCAGAATGATCATTATGTTTCCATAAAATTCCATTTTCATCAAGAAAAAATGGATTCAGGTTTCGTGATCTTCTCATTTTTAAGCTTTTTCTTAACTCTTTTTCGTTGCCACCTTCTAAAATTTTAATTATAGCTCCCCAATATTTATCTTCACGTTGTAAATCCCATAAATTGTGGATTTCCAGATCTGTGATATTAATTGGGTTTTCTATATCGGAATTTTCTGAAAGCTCGGAAAGTTGAGAATTTGTGGAAGTATCGGAGATTCCAGATTTTTCTGAATTATCAGATAGGATGGAACTTCTATCATCTTCCGAATTATCGCTTTCTAAGTCTAAATCTTCTTCCTTCTTTTTCATGCTACGTGATTGCTTTGATTTTTTTCTCCTGTTTAATAATATTAGGAGGATCAGGTGTTCCTTCCGGTATTACAAATTGACCATTTCAAAATTCTGCATAATTGCTTTCTTCTTCTTCTTCTTCTAAACGAGAGAGGTAATCTGCAATTTTATTATTTTCACCTTTTATGTGTTCAATTTTAAATGTAAATTCTCCTAATTTTGAAATTAATCTATTTAATCTTGCCTTTGGCTTTTTCATGCGACTTTGGTGTGTTAAAGGTTCATGATCTGTGAAAATATTAAATTCTTTGTAAACTAAAAATTCTCTGAAATATTCACAAGTTTCAGTGATAGCCAACATTTCTAAATCAAAAGAACATAAATGTTGTTGATTTTTAGGAATTTTCTTAGAAAAACATCCTATAGGGCGTGGCTCTTTCGTTTTTCTATCTATTTGCATTATTACTGCTCCTATTGCCGTTTTTGATGCGTCTACTTCGACGTATGTTTCAGCATCAGGATCATAGATTGTAAGATTTGGTTCAGATATAATTAATTCTTTTATTTTGTCGAAAGCTTTTTGTGCTTTGTCATTCCATGCTATTTTTTTATTGACTTTAACATTTTCTTTTCATGTTAGGTCTGTTAATGGTGCTGTAATTTGTGAAAAGTTTTTAATCATTTTCCTATAATAATTTGCTAAACCAAAAAATCTACGTAGTTGACGTAAAGTTTTAGGTGGTTGCGCCTCACCGATTGGTTTAATATTTTTATCTAATGGTTCTAGTTTATTATATAAAATTTTATAGCCTAAATATTCGATACTTTCGTTGAAAAAGCTGCTTTTACTGGTTTTAATTAGTAGACCTGCTTCAACTAGTACTTTTAGGACTTCTTCCAAATTTTCTAGTGTTTCTTCAAAGGTTTCGCCAAAAACACAGATGTCATCTAGATAGACCAATACTTTGTCTTCTAGGATATGGTTGAATAAATCGGTCATGGTTTTTTGAAAAATGCTGGGGCTCACACTTAATCCCATTGGTATGGAGTTAAATACGTAGCTTACTCCTCCAACATTTATTCCAGTTACCGCTTTCGATTCTTCATCAAGTGGAATTTGATAATAACCTTGGTTGAGATTAATCGTTACAAAATACTTTTTATCTCAAAATGCATCCCAAATTTCAGGGAGACGAGGTACTCTCCTCGTATCTTTTTTTACAATTTCATTTACACCTCTGTAATCTACTAATAATCTATATACGCCATTTGATTTCTTCTTAACAAATACTGGGCTCTCATATCTAGAGCTTGCTCTCTTAATAATACCACATTCTTCAAATTCTTTAATTTTCTTTCTAATTTCTCTTTTTTCAAAAATACCCATATGGTAATTTCTACATTGAACCGGCTCATCTGTTTTCAAGTAGACATGTGCTGGTTTTAGTTTGGTAGGTTTTACCTTGGCAGGTTCTCCCGTAAATATGTGAATAAATTTTTTTAGAACGCTTACTACTGCCTGTTTCTGTTCCTTCGTTAAATTCTTATTAATTTTCACTTGGGTTCCTTTATTGTCGTGGATAACACTGTCATCAGATCAGGTTATACAGACAAGTTTTAGCATATCAACCTCCTCACCTTGGTTACCCACAGTATCCCCCGACGTAATGCGTTGGATGCTGGGTTGGCCACAGCAGATGGAATTGGTCTGATGGTCCCGCATAGTCGGCTGTTGAAGTCTATAGCATCCTAAAACTGTTCCTTGTGTGATCTGGGTATCGAAGTGCCAACTGTAGAATCTTAAGGCTGGCCATCTTAAATCATCAACAATATATTCACCTTCTAAACTGTAACTTGATAGAAACCACTCATCTGGATCTGCTTTTCTTATTTCTGGATCCAGGTTTACAAAATATTCACTTCTTGATTCTATGCAGAAATCTTTGTCTGCTCTAATAAATCCTTCACAATTTTCTTCCTTAAATTTAATTATACTAAATGTTTCGCGTTTCCATGGCGGTCCTATTTTAAATAATTTTTTACTAAATAATATATCAACATTATGTCGATCGAAAAAGTCATATCCTAGTAGTAAAGGTGTGGTTACCTCAGAGATTACGTACGCTTCCACATCGAGGAGGAGGTCACCCATTTTTATAGGCAGGTCTAATCACATTATCCTTTACAAGGTCATATTGGACAAGCGTCACTTCAGAGCCACTGTTGACTGTTCCCTGTGTTTCATATTCCTCACGGCTCACAATGCTGCAGGGGACAATTAATTTACACCTGGCCTTGACTGACTTCATTGATGCACTGCGGATGTGTATTTTCCAATTGTGCGGCGCATGTGGATCTAACACTAAGAGAGCAGTGCAGTTTGGATGATGGATGTTGCCATTACAAGCCCGAAAGTCGTTGCCATGATATGGTGCAGAGCAAAAGGGCTCTATTGCATGTTTTTTGGCTGTTGTAAATAGTTTTGTTGGATACTTGGAACTACATCAGGAGTTCGCAAGTTATAAGCAGGTAGCGCATAATTCACCGTGTTAGCCCATGGTTGTGGGTTTAGAGCTGGGGTATTATACGCTTGTGCAAAATTATTTTGTTGTGGTGGTCCATAGAGATTGAAGGGTTGACCAAAATTGGGTGTAAAATTATTGGTGTTGAATCGAGGTGGTCTAAAATTCCTTTGTGGGAATTGAGGTGTACTACGATTACGTAGTCTACAATCTCTTGATAGATGTCCCATTCTTCCGCAATTAAAGCAATTTATCTCTCTAGGAGGAAAACGAATATTAATTTGTTCTTGGTAGGTTTCTCTCAGTTGAGGTCTATAATAACTTTGGTTATTTTGTGGTCTGATTGGTTCTATTTCTCTAGACTGCCTTCTTCTTGGGTTATTATCGTTTGATTCGTTAGTATTATTATTATTTGAATTTCTATCTCTGCGTGGTCTGGTTTCTGTATTTTCATTTTCTGTCATTTGATTTTTGGGTTGATTTTGGTTTTGTTTATTGGCATTTGGAGGTTTCCATCCTGCCTCCACTAGTGCCACAATAACGGGGTCAGTAGGGGAGATAGGTGGAGTTATGGGTTTTACAGGCTCTTTCTTTTCAGGAGCCTTTCCCTTCATCACCTCCTCCATCTGTTTTGTTAATTTGGCTATAGTTTCGGTTGCCTTATTTAACATCTCTTCTGTTTTTTGGACATCGGTTAAATCCAAGGCTTTTTCTTTAAATTCTTTCCAATCAGTGAAAGTTTTTGAAACCTCACTTTGTGTTTGGAGATTTTTCGAAGCAAAAAATTTTCTCATTTCTCCTGTTAATCTTGGGAGTAGGAGGTCACAAATTTTTTTCTTGCTAATTGTTGCATCTAATTGTTTATAGAGGCGAAAAAATTTAGGTACATTAATACTAAAAAATGAGTCATCAAATTTCAGGGATTTGATACCTTTTTTTACAGTATCTTTATCTTTTTTAAAGATGCGTATTAATATTCGTTTTACTTCTATCCAGGGAGTTTCTGGAGTTATTTCTGTTTCTGCTGCGAAGAGTTCAAGAGCTGTACTATGGAGTGCTATATTCAGATTTCGTATCAATTCATACTCAGTTGCTTCGAAGGTTTTTGCTTGAGTTTCGTATTCAAAAAGGAATTCGAGAATATATTCATCGGGGCCATTTGAAAAATGACTAGGAGTCCATCTTTCTGATCTTTTCCAAAAATTATTCGTAGCTAGATTATGTTGTGCTTAAGCTTCATTCGCTGCTGCAAATTGTGCTTGTTGTTGTAAAAGCAGACGTGCATTATTTTCAGCGATATCTTCCGGGGTCATATTTCTATTTTCAGTTTTCAAAAATGGATTATTTTTATTTTCGATATTTATGATGTTAACGTATGTAGGTTCTGTTTGATCAAGGAATTTTAAATGTATTTCTGGAGGTAATAAATTTATAAGGTCGAAAGAATGTTCATCAGTTGGATTTAGATTTTTATTTTTGAGTTTATCTAAGTTTTCTGGACTTTTTATGTGAATTTGTAAGGAATGTTGGATTTCACCCTGTGAGGATGTTCCCTGTCCTTGAGGGACTGATGGCGACAAATCAGCACTAGACTGTGAGAGTCTGTCCACAAAAGTTTGATTCAAAATTGATTCTTCTCCGAGGAAGACTTCGTCTTTGTCATTTGGAAGAGAAAAATCGGTTGTAGCTGAAATTGGTTTCTTTGGGGACACATGTCGAGATACTTTAGACAAAAGTTTTTCAAAACTTGAACTGAGACTTCGTCTAGCTAATCTTCTTTCTGTTTCTTCCTTTTTTCTCTTTTCTGTTTCTAACCTTCTTCCTTTAGATTCTAAATCTTCTTCTTCTGTATCTAAGAAGATTTCTTCACCTTAGTTTGGGTCTTTATTTTTTATACTTCTTATTACTCTATGATAACTTTTACTTTCCTCAATTAATCTTTCTAAATTACTTGTTCTTGCAAATTTTTTGGTGTTGAGGTTTGAGTATAATATGTGTAACAACCAATGTTTAGAGTGTCTACCTTTATAAAGTTTTTTCTGGAGTTCAATACGTGTTCTACCTTCTATCCTTTTTACTTTTTCTGCTTTTAACACACGATAAAGAAAAGAAGTAGATACTTGACTTCCCCAGTGATTACCAAGGAGTGGGTAATTTTCTTCTTCAGACAAATTTTTATACAAATTTTTAGGATTATTTTCAAATTCTAAAATATTATCTTCGGCTTTTGAGTCTAAAATATCCGGGAGTGATGCACTCGTACTTTCATCTTTTTCAGACATTCGCGAGGTTTGGGAAATTTAACATTTTACAATATTGTTTACGATATCGATAACAGTTTCAAATTGTTCCGAATTAATGGAAGATAAATTTATAATTAGCTTACAGTTTGATGACGGATAATTTACTGTAGTCCTTTGTAGTTTTTTGGAATTTTTGTTCGGATTGACGCTGTTGGTGAGTGACTTCTCGTTCTCTGCGTTGTGGTTATGGATAATGGTTGGGCTGACTTTGTTTCTTTTTGATTTCAGGAACCGGATCTGGACTTTCGATTTATTTTTAATTTTATTTTTAGTTTTTGTTTTTTGTTATTAATTTATTTTTAATTGATTTATCTTTATTTTTCTTAATCAAATGTTTGCAGTCCTCTGCAATAAAGATTTGATTTCATAGACGTTTGTTTAATTTTGTTTTTAATATTTTAATTATTTCAGCCACGATTTATTTTGATATTTACACGAAAATATTTGCTCCAGCAAAATTGAGTTAATAAATTGCGAGCAGTTTGAAATATTTTTCACATGTGCGAAAATATTTTATTTAGCAAAAACGGAATTTTATTCGAAAAATTTATTATGATTTTTAAGTTTTACTTTCGAAGGTTTTTTGTTCGGGCGCAAATTTGTTGCGAGTTTAATTCAATACTTTTAAATTACCTCAACAAATAAGATAATTTCTGAATATTATCTTTTATTAATATTTCACTTCAATTATTATAAACACTTTAGAATTATACTTATTACTATTTCTTAATACTAGTGATACCTGATATCCATAACATCAAGTATTGACCCTACCAAAGTACAAATTACCAAAATTCAATGGAAAACGTATATCATACCCAGACTTTATAACATCATTCATGAAATATATACACATACGAGAAGACATCATAACACCTCAAAAATACTATCTTACTTTTCCAACATTATTAAGAATTTTTCCAAGAAACTCATACTCAAACAGAATAGACATATCCAAACCAAACTCAAAAGCAGTTTTAGAAGCAGTATATCAAGAAATCAAAACAAGAGACCTAACAGAAAAACTGGATATAACAAAAGAAGTATACAGAACACAAGAAACACAACAACAAAACAATACATAATACAGAGACAGAACATATAATAACCCCAACAGACGTCCGTACAATAAAACACAATACAATAAACCCAATAACAACAATAAAAATATAACAGAAACTCCAACACAGCTTAAAAGCAGTACTAATTTTCATAGGAATACTGACCAAGGTAAACCTTTGCCAGAAAACTATATTGATAACAATATAGATGATTTCTCTGTTCCAGCCTACCATTCAAAAACAGACCTGGATAGCAGTATTCCCAAACAACTCTACAGATTCCTGGCCATACCAACAAAACAGAGGTGCATGTTCTGCAAAGGCCCACACTGGAGCTACCTCTGCTGCCACAACAATTATAACACACTCGAAAGCAGACAATCCTATTTTAGACAGTACAACCTATGCCCCGAATTTGGAATATTAGCAACAGCAGACCACTGTAACCAAAAACAAAAAAGATGCAGATGGTTCCAGTGCCAGCAAACCAACTCTCATCATTCAGCGCTATGCCCCTGAGTCACACACCCCATAACAAAATCAGAAGAAAACCGATACCTAGAAAAAGTGATAGACCTACAAACTAAATTCCCATTACGTAAGCAAGAACCAATCAATACAAATACACATACAGAAAAAAATAATAATAATGATTTAATTTCCTTCCAGCACCTCCAGAACTGAAAAAACAAACACTCTCATATTACCGAGACTATACCAACAACACCAGAACAGACCATATCCACATCGGCACAAATATAAGAAACAGTCCTTCAACCTCCAATACCAAGTAAGTTAAACCTATTCACAATTTTATCCACAAATAACAAATTTCTCACTTTTTTTACAAACATATGCAACCCACAAACACTACAAACCTATCCAGTTAACGCATTATTTGACTCAGGAAGCACTAAAACATACATACTTGAAAACATTGCTATACAAACCCTCAAATTGCTGAAAATTGGTACAATTTCTCTAAAACTAACAGGAATACAAAATCAAACAACACAAACATTTCACATAAATATCGTCACTTTCGAAATCGAACACAAAAATTCTCAAACTTAATAGCCAGAACAGTAGAAAACATATCAAACAAACTAGATACCCAAAACATAACAGAGATCAAACGAATATACCCAAAATACAAAGACTTACATTTTGCACAAACCTTAAAGACAACATCAAAAATACATATATTAATCGGAAACGAATATATGTGGAAATTTATTAAATCAGTCACCCACATATCACCATCAATCCAACTAATAGAAACAAACTTTGGATTTCACATAACAGGACAATTAATAAACAATGAACAACCAACTCAAAACGAACATACATATTTCTCATCAGAACCAGACGTAGAAAACCTATGGAAACTAGAAACAATAGGGATAACAACACCAGATCTAACAACAGAACAAGAACAAAAAGCAATAGAATTATTCTATAAAAACATAAAATTAGTAAACAGCAGATACCAAGTCCAATGGCCATGGAAAGTATACCCACCCCATTACCAGATAACTATTCTTTAGTATTTAGTAAACTTAAAAGCCAAATCCCACATATGCGCACTTCATCGGACTTCTTCAAAAAATACGATGCATACTTCCAAGAATTAATCAAAAACCATATAATAGAAATATTAGATAACAAACACTCAACAGAACCCATCCATTACTTATCACATCACGGACTAATAGACCCAACCAAACTCATACACCCGATGAGAATAGTTTTTGACGGATCAGCAAAAACTAAGAAAGCAAATCACTCAATGAATGACTGTATACATAAAGGATTAAAACTTCTCGCAGACCTAGTCACACTATTTATAACATTCGACTGAACCCAATAAGCATAAGTGCAGACATCAGAAAAGCCTTTTTACAACTAAAACTCAACCCGTCAGACCGAGATGTCACGAGATTCTTATGGCTAAAAGACCCAAATAAACCATTAACAAACAACACCCTCATCATCATTAGATTCAAAAGAGTAACCTTTAGAGTCATAGCGTTACCATTCCTATTAGCAGCAACATTACTGTACCACTTCCAAACCACAAACCCACAATTCTACAACATATTAACAAACAACTTTTACGTAGATAATCTAATTACATCAGTACCAACATACAAACAAGCAGTAAAACTGTATAACACATCAGACAAAACATTCAATGACATCTCCATGGAATTAGCACAATGGGCAACAAACGACGAAATCTTACGATCATCCTTTACATTCAAAAACACAATTCAAAACCCACCTGTTAAAATACTAGGAATCCAATGGGATTACATCAAAGACATACTTTATTTACAACCAAAAATCAAAATACCAGATCAACATACCAAAAGAACATTTGTCAGCAACTTCTCAGCCATATTTGATCCATTAGGATGGTTCGCACCAGTAATGGTTCCTGCAAAAGCCTTTGTGAGAACCTTATGGAACCACAAACAAGAATGGGACACACCATTACCAACCTCTCTAATCCCAATTGCAGAGAACATTATAACAGACATAACTAAATGTAACGACATATGTTTACAAGAAAATTTTTTCAAAAACCATTTCTTTCAGACCAAGCAGAACTCCACATATTCGTAGACGCCTCTGCAATAGCATATTCCGCAGTAGCATATTTACAATACAAAACAAACAACATGCACACACTAAGATTCTTAATAGGCAAATGCAGATTAACACCAGCAAAAACACACAATACCAAAATTAGAATTAATACCTGCATTACTAGGAGCACGATTAATAAAATTTCTCAGAGAAACATTACACATACCACATAACAAACAATCCTTCTTATGGTCCGACAGCAAATGCGTACTCATATGGCTCACACAAAGAAAAATCTTTCCCCATTCACACAAAACAGAGTCAAAGAAATAATAACAATTCCTAACATAACATACCATTACGTACCAACTGAAGAAAACCCATCAGATATAGGATAAAGAGGATCAAACTTAAATTCCCTAATACAATCAAAATGGTTCACGGGACCAGAATGGCTAATTCAAGAAAAAACAGAATGGCCACAAACAGATTTACGCACACTAAAAAACGAAAACTCAGAAATACAAACAGAAGACCAACATGAACAAACTTTTTGCACAATGGCAGAATCCTTACACGACTATGCTCAACCACATATTAGCGAAACAATACTAAATAATACATACAATGACCACACATATACACGCAAACATAGACAAACCCAATCCAAAACATACAAAATTCCACATTATGAACAAATACCAGGAACAACCATTAAAAACAACGCAAGCCTTGATATAGACCACGAAGAAATAATCAATAACACACCAGAAACACAACATTCACAACCACAATTAGACAATGAAGAAATAATAGATCATGAAGAAATAATTACAAATTCTATACCATCAAACACGAACATACCCATAACTTATATATACAGAAACAACTCGACACCATTCAATTTAGACATTATTAAATTATCTTCACTACAAAAATTAATCAAAACCTTTCAAATCACAATAAAAGCATTAAAACAATTTAGACAAAAAACAGCCCAAAAGAAATCTTATACAACACCATATCTCAATACAAATTACTAATTCTTTCAAATATTAATTACCTTTACCAACGCAGAACAAAAGAAATATTGCAAACCCATCTTCCAACAATTACAACAAACAAACCCACCTCCATACGCAATATTCAAAAAATTTCACATAAAATTAGATAAAGACAACATGCTCAGAGTACATAATTACCTACCACCACATACATTACACACACACAAACCTATACCCCATATCTATTACCCCCAAAATCACATTTAATTAAACTAATAATACTATACATACACGAAAAAGGTTACCATAGTGGAACCAGATATACAGTTGCAAAATTTAGAAAAAACTTTTTCATACCAACCGTCAACAAATTAATCATATCCACAATTTGAAAAAATTGCTATAAATGCAAAATACATACAAACAAACCTTACAAACAACCACCCTTTTCAACCATACCAGACTTCAGACTCAACAAAAATGATCACCCATTTACACACACTGGTGTCGATATATTCGGACCATTCTACGCTTACAAAATACTAACAAAGAAACAATCACAACAAATCTCACCATCAATAACAATATCAAAAAGATGGATTCTTATATTTACATGTCTTACTATAAGAGCAGCACACTTAATACCCATTGCGTCTTTACAAAGAGAAGAAATCTGGTGTGCATTTCACTCATTTTTCGCAGACAGAGGAACTCCAAAATTAATATTATCAGACAACGCAGTACAATTTTGAGTCATCAACACAAACATAACAAACTTCTGGAACAACATAACAAATAATAATAAAGTACAAAATTACCTTTACGAAAACCAAATAGACTGGAAATTCATACCAGCCAAAGCCCCATGGTACGGAGGCACTTACAAACGCCTAATAGGCATCATCAAACAATCTTATTATAAAACAGTAGGTCATCATCCAATATACATACATACATTTAACATCACCATAAAGCAACTACAAATAATGATAAATGAAAGACCCTTTTGTCCAGAATCAGAAACATCAACATATTCATACCTCACACCAGCAAACTTATTTTACGCAAACTTTAAGCATACAGAATTACAATCCAACAAACCAGACACCAACCACACATCAACAGAAAAACACTTACAACACATATGGAAAATGAACTTAGTACACGTCGTTGACGTTGTATCCACACCCAACAAACCACAACTTGCCGTAATTAAAGAATTACATAAATCATCAGATCAGATCATAAGATCAGCCTCTATTATGTTCCCAAATGGAACACTCAATACCAGACCCCTCAAATACCTTGCACCATTAGAACTAAACTTTACAGACACCTCAAAACATAAACATACAAAAATAGTAGCACAAAAAACATAATATCATAGAATTATCAGAAATAATTCGTGATTTAGACAGTCTTTAGGAGATCTACTCTGGATAAACTTTAAAACAAAACAAACCATGTTTGCAACCAGAGGACCTACTGTGAAACCAATATAAAGATTGGAGAAGCAGGTGACAAGTAATAAACCAACAGATATAAACACCAGCCAACCATCCTTTATCCTCACAGAAGGAAAAACGATGCAGTTGACGTGTTTATAAACAAATAACCAATATTTAAAATTAATACATTTCATTTTTTCCTAACATAATCGCAAATATACCCGAACATGAATGACAAACCAGAAAAGAATAAAAAACAAGAATACAAAAACCAAATGCAAATTGCCAAATGAGAAAACCAATCTGTGATAATAGACCTTCAAACTGTAGTGAGACTAATATAAAAGAACGTGGTGTTTCCCGTTTGTCGCCATTAGCCGAATGACGTTGTTCGTTATTTCTTGTAACAAACTTGTCTGTGTTGTCTGTGTTTGGGTAAGTTGTCAACAGTTTGATAGGTCTGTTCTACTGACGTCAGTGAGATAACAATATTGTGTCACATTATCGTTATCGAATTGTGTAGGACACCGTCGTTCATGATACTCGGGGGGGGGAGGAAGTCTCAGTCTTTCCCAGTCACCCTTCCGTGTAGAAGTCGTTAGGGAATTATTTATTATTTGTTTTGGTTTGTTTTTTTTTTTTTGTTTTTTTTTGTATTAGTAGGTTTGTTGTGTGATGGTTAATATGTTTGTTGTTTGTGAATTGTTCATCGATGTTGTAATAAATAAATAACAAGATATAGAAATTATAAAATCATTTATTATATGTATGAAAATAACAATACTTAATAATTATGGAAACAATAATACATATATACGGTTTAAGAACGTTTGCTATCACATATTTTGAGCGAAGGTTTAATTTGACTTTAAGAAACGTTTATTTCTTAAATTTATTTAATATATTGGTAAATGTTGAGATCTGCCTTCTTTTCCTGTTGTTTGAAGGTCTATTATCACAGTTGGTTTCTGGTTTGAAGTTCTATGATCACAGTTAGTTTCTTGTATGGCGATTTATGTTCGGCGTTATGCTTCTGCTGTTATTCTATTCTGGTTTGTCTCTTTCTTTCAGGTATATTTGTGATTCTGTGAAAAGAATAAAATGTATTATTTTTATATAATTATTGTTTGTTAACAAACACGTCAACTGCATCGTTTTTTCCTTCTGTGGGGATAAAAGATGGTTGACTAGTGTTTATGTTTGTTGGTTTGTTACGTGTCACCTGCTTCTCCAATCTTTATATTGGTTCCACAGTGGGTCCTCTGGTTGCAAACTTGATTTGTTTCATTTGTAAGTTTACCCAGAGTAGATTCTCCTAAAGACGGTCTGGGCTACAAATTATTTATGATAATTCGTAGATGTTATGTTTTTTGGGCCACTACTTTTGTGTGTGTATGTCGTAAGGCATCTGGGGAATTTAACTCTAATGGTGCTAAATGTTTAAGGGGTCTGGTGGTGAGTGTTCCATTTGGAAACATAATGTAGGCTGATCTTATAATCTGGTCTGGAGATTTATGTAATTCTTTAATTACTGCGAGTTGTGGTTTGTTGGGTGTGGATGCGACGTCTATGACGTGTACTAAGTCTCCGATTTTTGGTATATCATCATTTGTGTGGTATTTATTTGGTACCGGTTGTGGTTGTTTGTCTCTAAGATATGTGAGGTAGTTTTGTTTCCATTGTATCCATAGGTTTTTTAGGTTGTGACATCTGATTACCCGTAGCTTTCCCCTCATGTCACCATCGACTTGTACTACTATTACGATAGGGAACAGCTCTCCAATTCTAAGTTTATAATAATGATAAGATAAACGGGAAATACGCCGATTCCCCAATGGAAATAAATTCCCCAAGTCTACGAAACATCGAAGACACGTTGTTCAACTATTATTTAACAATATGGTGATGTGTAGAAATACGATATCGATCATCGGTGAACCAATTCTAAACTCTCTTGACTTTTCACATTTTTGGCCTAAGAGTGAACAGTCAGTCTCGTTTTAGACGTGATAGTTTTCCGTTCAACTTCGAGAACCATGAGGCGATATGATGTATAACCTGTACAACCTGATATTAGTTACCATACTTGTAAGTAACCTTTTCAATTGTAATAAAATGTAAACTGTAATAATTGGTCGGCCAACTTATTTATTTCCACTTATGTAAATTTGCCCGACATACTTCGTAGGCCTCGGGAGCTATCGCTGGTAGGCTGGTGGCCTAACTGTTTGAGCTGGTTTGTGGTTTCGACTCTACGATCAATCGAGACTTATTGATATACTTCAAATCGTGATATCATTCCCTATACTCGGGATGTACGTTCGTTTTCGGACGTCACATCTACGTTTTACTTGGCGACTGTGACAGGACTTGATCGACTTGTCTTTCGAGTTCTGTGGCCGAGCCTATTGCAAATGCCTTATCCACAACCTTCCATTCTAACTTTAATTCCGTCCATTATGAGGGTGTGATTCGAGAATCGTCTATTCTTAATCTAAAACCTTCACATGAGGATATATACAATCTCATGTTATTTGTAGATCTATATTGCTACTCGGTACTGTAGTTTACGCGGGTGTATATCAACAAATGTGGAGAGTGTACCTTCCTTTTTCGGTCATGTTCTCGAACCACCCGTCCAAAATTATTTCTGTTCCTACTTCCATTTCTTTTTTTTTTGGGTTTCTTTTTACCATATCCTTTTAATAAGAGTAGAAAGATCGTAAGAGAAGAGACAAAAGTCCGTCACTTGAGTTTTGTTAAAACCCATCTGATCAGTTTGTGGCTCAGCATGATTGTTAGAGCGATCCATTAAGCTGGATAGGTCTGATCAACCTGTTCATGTTGGGATTGGCACTATCCAAATTTACCAAAAGTGTCTGGCGACCGTTGACTGGCTGGCTTTGCCGCAGAAACTTTTAATTTTTGTTGGGCATCTGATTCCCACAAATACTAATTGGAGGAAGTCTTTCTCTGCCTTATAACGCAAATGCAGCAAGTGAACTGCAGTGAAAGCCACATCGTTTTCAGCGTTTAGCTCTATGCCTTACGAGGCGTGTCAACCTAAATTCGATAAAAATAATAAACTTAACGTAAATTACTAAAACAACCTGGTGTTCGAGGATTAGGTCCCTCGTGTTTAATTCGATATAGTTAGTGTGATAAACAATGTGCCGTTCGAGGCGCAAGCTTCCTTAATAAATTTTGTGTTCAAGACTGTTAGTCATTACAGTTATTTGCTATGGCCCTAAGCCTACCGATCATGTCTTGATCTTAGCATTTTATCGGCAGTGTGCCGTAGAAAATAGTTATCGTAGTTAACCTAACTATTGTACGTCACTTTTAGTGGCCCAGTATTTTATTGTTCGACGAACTTTCTTTTAACGACTCTTAACAGACTAAAATAACATCGTACGGGTGTGTATTGAAATAAAATGAAAAGATAGGCTAAATTAGAAGCCACTCATACTTCCATAATCGTGTTTACGACGTACCGATTTTAAAGTAAAGTAACTAAGTCTTAATCGATTTTTATCTGCCCTATGTTATGGATCTTGGTCCAATTCATAACATACATTATAATTTAGGGATTCTAGAAATATTTTCGATATTATACTTCCGGAAGATTACCTTAAAAGTTTGACCTACCCTTTAATTAATTAAGTCGATATGCTTGTTAGTTTTAGCTGAGCCGTAAATCCCCCCTGTTCCAGGTATATCAACGAGCAGAGCCATAGACATCGATTGCTAGTCTGTTAGGATAAAACGTATTGATCTAGTTAGGGGAAATATTAGCCTTTTTACCAAACTTAGGCCAGCAAATTTCATCCAAGATGGACGGTGCTGGGGACGATAATAACCCCAATCCCTTTGACACCCCCGACCATTTGAGTAGACGAGATAGGGATGACGTGACAAATACTCGAGAAGTTGCGATGGGTGAGGATGACGTGAATGTAACTAGAGGATCCTCTATTATGGAAGAAGAAGAGATGTTAAAAAATTTGTGGGCCTTTGATTCAAATAGAGTACCGGAACAACCCAAGGGAGCCAATCCGTTTGAGTTTTACTGGAATCTTTACCTTTGACAATCCAAAAGCACCGCGTGATACCGTAGAGAATGTGTTGTACGAGATTCGATGCTTGAAAAAAGTGAAAAAAGAAGAAAAGTGGCCGAACTACGTACGGTAAAAGTAGTCGAGAAGAACAGTGAATTTGAGGATCAAGTTAAAGCTCAAATTTTGAAAAGGAAATCCTCAGAAAACCCTTCAACGACGAGGATATGCGAGAGAATAGCCGAAATGGAACTCGATCAAACAAAGAAAAAAGTCGATTTCGAAGATGCGCAATTCTACAACGACTCTCTGTATATACCTATCGATGATGATAAAGCAACACCCAAGGAGGATGAAGAAACCGCGATTGCGCAGAGCCAAGCAGAAATAACTCGAAAGCCTGTGGCCAGTTCGATGTTGGTGAGCTCCATTAAAAGAAGAGAGAAGAGTCCAAGCTCCCGAGAAATCCTCGAGCAAATAAAACTACTAAAGCTTGGAAACGAAGTCTCAGATCAGAGAGCAGTTTAATTACTTTGAAAGAAAAATCGACCAACTGCCAATTTCGAGAGACCCGATGCCACAAGCTACGCGAAGAGAAACGATGAGCACCCAGCTGACTTCAGGCTTGAAACACCACCTCCAATGATCCTGAGACATCTCAAAGATATGACAGTCCCTACATACTTGCCGAATCAAAGAGAGAGGACACTGGTACGAAGACATCGCAACGTAGGAGGAAACCACACGCTCTCAAGGATAGCACCCCTACAGAAAACATCGAGATTATTTGATCCTTCGAGGATGCCAGAGTACACTGGACACAAAGACCATCGAACTCCAGAAGAATTCCTTAGAGAATTCGAAAGCTGTGTCGAGGACTTGGATCAAGACGACGAGCAACTAGGCCGAGTCTTTGGAAAGATGATGGACGTGATTAAGTTTCCAGGAGGAGCAGTCTATCAAGAGAATTGGGGGTACCAGCAAGCTCGAGATCATTTCGTGACTGTCTACTGGAACAAATTGAGAAAACAAGCCCAGGTACAAGCTATTGGAGATGGTCAATATGATTTGAGAAAATACAATTTGATAGCCGACTATGTGATACACATATACACTCGACTATTAGAATGTGGCGAAGATATCCAGACAATATACGGGATTCTGGTGAAGAAAATACCGATGCCGTATAGAGATAGAATACTCGAATCTGACGTCACAAACCTGGTCAAATTTTCAACAAAACTCGAATATTTACATAGCTTGTTTCATGAAGAAAATGCTGGAAATATAAACAAACTGATGAAACAGCAACCAGTATTGAACATCTGTGATCAAAAATATGCAGATTCGTATACTCCCGATGAAGCTTCCCACCAGAACCAGGGAAACTGAAGAAGGCGCCTATTGTTGGTCGCATAGGACGCCCTGTCGAAAAATATGATAAAAACAGACTGGCAACTCTGATGAAGAACGAATTTGTAGTACCTGAATGGAAAACATAGCAAGTGTTCGGTGACGCCACCATTCTAAGTTGGCTGAGGAATAGTGGCCTTTCGAGTGCCCAAAACTTAAACATCGATAAAACAGCGGCAACTGGGGCCTCTCCAAGAAGTTATACGAAGGATCGCAAAAGAAAATACTCGTATAATCATCGGTTTTGGAGAAGAATTCATCCTGAGTCCAGATGCAGAGGAAGACACGATTATCTCGAAACTTCAATATCTCCTCGATGAGTTATTGCGAAAACGTCGAGTTGAGAAAATAATCGTCTCCACAATTTCACCAGATACAATGAGAATCGATAATCAGTTCTATAGATCTAGACTTCAGAGATTTAATAGCCAAATTTGGAACTTCAAGTCCGACTTCAAGGACGTGTATATTCTCGATATTGAAAGAATCTTCACTCGGAAATATGAAAATGAGAATAAAGACAAAGCAGTCATCCTGGGAGATGAAAGATCCATCTATGCAGTCCCACATCGATACAACAAAGAAGAAACACACCTAATCAACGAAAATTTAGCGTCTCTGATTGCAGACCACATTGATCAAAAAGACAACGAAATGAGTCCTAATGTTAACTTGATCACGGGATACGAGGATCAGGATCAATGTTATGAAAATGAACAATCAAAAGCTGACAAGCCCCAGCAAATCGACGAAGAGGATCCATATGGGACATTCTGCTTCCACATCATGGACGATGTCGAATCGGATCAGGAAGAAATGGAATCTGAGAACAACTTCGTTGACACAAGGCCGTGGTTCCCGCCCTTTATAATAAATAGTATTATGGGCAAAGAGAGAAACACTTATAGGATATATTTTGATCAAGGTTCTGCATACAGTTGGATAACCGAGAAATTCCTCCAATTCCTCGAAAAGCATAATCCCGACCTATACCTTATGCACGTGAACTGCCCGACGCAGAAAGTCGGATATGCTGTCGGAAAACCTGCTTTACGAGTTTACGGATTGATAAATCTACGATTCATAATGGTCGACAAGAACAGGGACGATATTGAGATGACAATGACGCTCCACATAAACAAAAGCCTAAATGCACCGATCATACTAGGTCAAGAATTCCTCTACGAACACGACGGAAGACCCAGTGTGAGATATCGGTTAGTCAATTTTGTAGATCCCCGAGATACGTTGAAACGAATCGAGATACCGGGAGTCCAGTTTGGTGCTGTTGAACCTATTCTTAACATCGGACCAACGGACAAAACTCCATTTGAGATCAAAAGCAAAATCGAAAAAATATTAAAGGAGCTAGAAATATCGAACAAAATAGCTCAGGAATTTGGAGATGTCCTGCGAGGAAACCACGAAGCCTTCACTGAGAGGATTGGCAGATGCGCAGCCTATACGCATACCTTAAACATGTCCCCAGATACGAAAAAGATGGACAAAAAGGAGAGAATAATTCCAAAGGCTTGGATTCCGAAAGTAAAAGAACTGTTTGACGACTGGGAAAGACAGGGAATCATAAGTCCTGAGTCGAGCAAATACTTTTCACCGATAACATACACGAAAAAAGAAAACGGTGATATTCGTCCCTGCCTTGATGCTCGGAGGATAAATCAATATATAGGTACGAGAGGAGATATGGTCCCACCCATCGAGACAATAAAACTAAGTCTGTCTGAAATGAGAGTATTTACAAAATTAGACGCGAGGTGGGGATTCCTGCAAATCCCGTTAGCGCCTGAATCCTGGAAGTACATAGCTTTTCGATTCCAAGGAAAACCATATGTTTTAAATCGAATAATCTTCGGCTTGAAGGACGCAATGCAAGCCTTCGTAGCGGCTATGAGAATCGTCTTAAGTGGACTCGACCATTGCGTCACGGTATATGTTGACGACATCCTGATCCACTCTCGGACACACGAGGAACATCTAGAACACATTCGATTAGTTCTCGATAGGTTCGTAAAATACAATATGACATTAAAATTATAAAAATGTTCATGGTTTCGAAACAGCTCGATACTTAGGGTATGTCATTGACGCTGATGGAATACAACCCGATCTGAAACGAGCGGAGGCAATCCACAACTTTAAAGCTCCAGCAACGAAGAAAGAAGTCCAATCGTTCCTCGGAGTAGCAAACTATTATCGAGGACATGTCCCAAGATATGCTGATATAATCGCTCCTCTGTGTAACCTGCTAAAAAACGATGTTACGTTTGAGTGGACCGACGATCACCGGCAAGCGTTTGAAAAAGTAAAATCAGAAATGGTTAAATGCCTGCTGCAATCGCATCCGGACTGGAACCTCCCATTTTATGTAATCACGGACGCTTCTGACTTCGCTATCTCAGGAATAGTCGTTTAATTCTTCAACAAAAGTGAGGATGAAAAACCAAAGGTGTTATCGATGATAAGTAGATTATTGAAGAAATCCGAGAAAAATTATCCTACATTCGAAAAAGAAATGTTAGCGATAATATATACAATGAAGAAAAATTTATAAATGCTTACCGATCACAAAGTTCAGATACGAACTGACTGCCGATGCCTACAGAACCTCATAGGCTTAAAGGATGATGTTTCGCAAAGAGTAGCACAGTGGAGAACATTTCTCACTAGTTTCACAAATACCGCCACCGAACATTTACCTGGCAGTAAAAATATTGCAGCTGACGCCTTAAGTAGATACTGTTCTCCACTCGACACTGTGGTGTACTGAAATGCCGACTTCCCGATCGTGCTAATGTTGATTGATAATAACAACACGATCACTATCTCATCGCTTATAAACAACATATCGAACCTACAGAAGAAAAGTAGAGAAATTACGCGTCAACTGGAAAGACAATCACCTCGCGTTGAGAAAGAAAACGGTATCGTCTATTATGTAAATCGCAATGGTGATAAAAGAATATACGCCCCTGAGTCAACTAGTGAATTGTTGATCAAATTCTACCACGAAGAATTTACATATCCTGGATCTCGGAAAACACTGGAGTTGGTACGACGATTCTTCGATTGGCCTGGGTCAAAGTACGAGATCGAATTATTCTGCTTGAACTGTGAAACCTGCAAAAGATCAAAAAATACAAATACAACATTGTCAGGTCCCTTCTTATCAGTTTTTGTAGACAAACCTGGCCAGTTATTGTCCATCGATCTATATGGTCCATTACTATCAGGATGTGGGAAGGTAAATCCAATTTTCGTTGTTATGGACGTCTTCTCAAAATTCACGAAGCTCTATACGATAAACAAGGATTCAGTTAACGTTTGTATCGATAGAATGAATCATTTCATAGAAAAATATGGTAAAAAGAATAACGAAAACAAAAGCCTCACCGATCTCAAGGTTGGAGATATGATCTATACAAAAAATCATACACTTTCCGATAAAGCCATAAGAATTTTGTCGAAACTCAACCCAAAATTTGTCGCCCCCTGCGAAATCATCGAGGTGAAGGGAAACGGAAGTTATTGAGTCCGTACTCCCGATGGGAAAATCCTCCAACGAAATGTACATGAATTTAAGCGATAAAATCCATCCGCCATTAAACAACATTACCAATCTGAAACAAAAACATCTCAAAAATAAATCCCATTAATCGAAAATAGAAATTAATCAAGATAAATACAAGACAATTCAATCACAAAAGTGAGATAATTCCACTTACGTCAACATCGCACCCTTCATCGCAGAGTTCAACAACAATGACATCGAATCATTGATTTGATCAACTCACCGATGATCATCAACTCATCGATGACATTGCAGTTGGGGGGGGGGGAGTGGTCAGGAATCCTGATCGAACAACAACGTAGATCTCACAACAACGATCGAACAAACGAAAAAAATGAGTTTGTGAACTGTCGAATTTTAAATTAACGCGATTTTCTTTTTATTATTATTAATTATTATTATCAATCAACGAACATCGATACGTAAGTACAACAATTCAAATTCCATAATGAGATAATTAGATAGTAGGTTTGTAAAGTAAAACTTCCCTCATATTAATTTAGTCGAAATGGCCGAACAAAACCTGCCCAAATTGTCAATCGTAGCCGAGAGAGTGAAGGCCCGCTTTATCAAAATCTTGTGGAAAATGAACAGTTCCTCAAATCATTGAAGGAACAGCTCAGGATTGCGTCTCATAATCAAACAGTCACCTCAAAAGCGCTAGCCGAGAGTGCGGCTTTCCACGCTGCCACTTCAACCACTATCGAGGGACAGGCCAAATTCCTCGAACGAGTTATCACGAGCGAGGATCATGAGAGGTGACAGATCCTGAGGGGAATGGAAATCCTCAAAGAAATTGTAAAATCCCAAAATGAGGAGATTGAAAAGTTGAGGACGCAAGTAACACAGTTGAATACCGAATTAAATAAGGTGAGCATTCATAATGCTAGTCACTTTGCCAAAGCCCTCCCCGCATGCAGTATAACCCTCCCAAAAATAAAATCAAAACCCCCTGAGGAGCTGATCAAAATAACTTTACAAAAGACGGGAGGCAAATTATCGATAAAAAGAAAATTGCTAACCGGGGATTCGAATAGAAATGAAGCCCCAAAGAAACAAAAAACGACTAAAATTAATAAAGAAAGATTAGTAAAAAGTAGTCAATTTCAGAGGGCCCTAGTTGTAATTATCGAGGATGGTCAGAGGCCGACATCAAGTAAAACCGTAACAATTAACGAACCGTCGGACGTCAAACATGAAAAGGGTAAGAGATTCGCTAATTACAAAATCCCAAAAATTCTAAAAGAATCTAAAAAATTAACGGTCCTCCCAATAGAGAAACCTATTGAAATCGAAGACGACAGCGACGGAAACAAACCTGCGCCAGCAGTCCCCATCGACGAGATACCAAAGGAGCTATTGGAGGAAGTCGAATACTGTCTGGGAATGGAAGTAAGAGTAATGTCGGTTTGCAAGATGAAGGCAGTGATCCCAAAAGTTTTTTGCGTTGCCTTCATCATGGAGAAAACAATTTTCGTCGGCAAAGAAAAAGTGCTATATTTCGACACCAGCTCCCAGGTGTTGTACATGAACAAAAAAGTCATCTCCGCCAGCCAACAACTGACATTAGTAAGTCGAGCAACCTGGACGTGTGACTGGTCCATCCCAAAGACGATGGAGTCGAACGAGACCGTTACGATGAACCTCATCAGTCGGACCTGTGTCGAATTCGAAGAAACCTTCTACCTGGTGAGACATCCTATGCTGGACATCGATAAGATGGTTCTCAGCGCTCCGTTTGCCAGGAAGTACCTCTGAGCTGTACAGGGAGAACCAACGAAAGGAGAAATTTTCCTCGTGAAGGATGACCGGACCTATCGACACCGATATGAGCTCCCAAGGAGAGTGCTGTAAAACTCGTCACACCTCTCTTCGATCACCAGTCAAAATATCGATACTTTAATCGACATAAAAACACCTCTCGCGTCATCTTGTTTTTATATATGTGTCGGAATAATCTAAGCTCCCTCGAAGTACTCGTATTTTACTCCTTTTTCAGTCGAGGTTCCTGTTTTGAGATTCCTACATTTGTGTTACCCTCCCTTTCTTGTCGATCGATACTTTGTTCATCATTTGTATATTAGTGTGTTAATGATTCGAAAAATTTTTTTTTTGTTAATTTTCCATTACGTTCCTATTTTTGACTTAATATTATCTCTTATCTTATTTTTTCTTTCTCTCTTCTATATCGATCGTTTTCTCGTTTCTTGGGTATATACCAGTGTACCAATATCCTTATTGTTTTGTTTGATTTTTTTTTTTTTTACTGTTGTCCCCTTATGTTTTGTTCTCGTTTCTTCAGACGTAACTTTTTCCTTTTGTTTGTTTTTTATCGAATATATTTCATTTTGCTAACTCACAGTACTTTAATCAATGGACCAAGTTTTTTTTTTTATTATATATTCTTCCAGCTAAGTTACCAAATGTCCGAAGGCTGCGGGTGATCCCTCGCTTTGAAATTTGGAGGGGGGGAGTTGTGACATCTGATTACCCATAGCCTTCCCTATCACATCACCATCGACTTGTACTACTATTATGATAGGGAACGGCTCTCGAATTCTAAGTTTATAATAATGATAAGATAAATGGGAAATACGCCCATTCCCCAACGGAAATAAATTCCCCAAGTCTACGAAACATCGAAGACACGTTGTTCAACTATTATTTAACAATATGGTGACGTGTAGAAATACGATATCGATCATCGGTGAACCAATTCTAAACTCTCTTGACTGTTCACGTTTTTGGCCTAAGAGTGAACAGTCAGTCTCGTTTTAGACGTGATAGTTTTCTGTTCGTTGTGAATACGAAATATTATTCACGACAAAATACAGCTCTTTTATACGACATCAAGTCACCTTTTGAATTGTTTTCACCGATACTTTCGAATGTGAACATAAATAGTAAACTTAAATAACTCGCGATATTATTCCTACAAATTTAAGACGAATATCCGCTCAAGATTTGATGGTTCACCGAACTTTGAGAACCATGAGGTTATATGATGTATAACCTGCACGACCTGATATTAGTTACCATACTTGTAAGTAACCTTTTTGATTGTAATAAAATGTAAACTGTAATAATGGGTCGGCCAACTTATTTATTTCCACTTATGTAAATTTGCCCGACATACTTCGTAGGCCTCGGGAGCTATCGCTGGTAGGCTGGTGGCCTAACTGTTTGAGCTGGTTTGTGGTTTCGACTCTACGATCAATCGAGACTTATTGATATACTTCGAATCGTGATATCATTCCCTATACTCAGGAAGTACGTTCCTTTTTGGGATGTCACAAGGTATGTTTGGTCCATTTTCCATATGTGTTGTAAATGTTTTTCTGTTGATGTATGGTTGACATCTGGTTTGTCTGATTGTAGTATTGTGTGTTGAAAGTTTGCGTGAAGAAAGTTGGCTGGTGTAAGGTATGAGTATGTTGATGTTTCTGATTCTGGGCATAAGGGTCTCTCGTTGATCATTATTTGTAGTTGTTTGATAGTAATGTGAAATGTGTGTATGTATATGGGGTGATGTCCTACTGTCTTATAGTAAGATTGTTTGATAATGCCTATTAGGCGATCGTAAGTGCCTCCATACCATAAGGCTTTAGCTGGTATAAATTTCCATTGTATGTTATTTTCGTATAGGTAATTTTGTACTTTGTTGTTATTTGTTATATTGTTCTAGAATTTTGTTATATTTGTGTTGATGACTCTGAATTGTTCTGCATTGTCTGATAGTATTAGTTTTGGTGTTCCTCTGTCTGCGAAAAATGAATGGAATGCGCACCATATTTCTTCTGTTTGTAATGACGCGATGGGTATTAGATATACTGCTCGTATGGTGAGGCATTTGAATATGAGGATCCATCTTTTTGATGGTGTTGTTGATGGTGAGATCTGTTGTGGTTGTTTACTTGTTGTTATCTTATTGTATGTATAAAATGGGCCGAATATATCTACACCCGTATGTGTAAATGGGTGATTATTCTCATTGAGTCTGAAGTCTGGTATGGTCAAAAATGGTGGTTGTTTGTAGGGTTTATTTGCATGTATTTTACATTTATAACAATTTTTTCGAATTGTAGATATGACTAGTTTGTTAATGGTCGTAGTGAAAAAGTTCTTTCTAAATTTTGCGACTGTATATCTGGTTCCACTATGGTAACCTTTTTCGTGTATGTATAGTATAATTAATTTAGTTAAGTATGAGTCTGGGGGTAAGAGGTATGAGGAATAGGTTTGTGTGTGTAATCTATGTGGTGGTAGGTAATTATGTAATCTGAGCATATCATTGTTATCTAGTTTTATATGGAATTTCTTTAATATTGCATATGGGGGTGGGTTTGCTTGTTGTAATTGTTGAAAGATGAGTTTACAATATTTCTTTTGTTCAGCTTTAATAAAAATGGTTAATATTTGAAAAAATTGGTAGTCTGTGTGAAGGTATGGTATTGTATAAGATTTCTTTTGAGTTATTTTTTGTCTAAATTGTTTCAGTGCCTTTATCGTAATTTGGAAGGTTTTAATTAGTTTTTGTAGTGAGAAGAATTTAGTAATATCTAAATTGAATGGTGTTAAATTGTTTCCATATATATATTGTGACGTCCGAAAACGAACGTACATCCCGAGTATAGGGAATGATATCACGATTCGAAGTATATCAATAAGTCTCGATCAATCGTAGAGTCGAAACCACAAACCAGCTCAAACAGTTAGGCCACCAGCCTACCAGCGATAGCTCCCAAGGCCTACGAAGTATATCGGGCGAATTTACGTATATGGAATTAAATAAGTTGGCCGACCCATTATCACAGTGTATACTTTATTACAATCGAAAATATTACTTACAGTTATGGTAACTACAATCAGGTCGTGCAGGTTATTCTTCACATCGCCACATGGTTCTCGAAGTTCGGTGAACCATCAAATCTCGATCGATTATTCGTTTAAGTTCGAAAGAATAATATCGCGAGTTATTTAATTTCTACTACTGGTATTCACATTCGAAAATATCGGTGAAAACAATAAAAAGGTGGCTTGCTGCCGTATAAAGAGCTGTATTTGCCGTGAATAATATTTCGTATTCACGGCGGACTAAAAACGATCACGTCTAAAACGAGACTGACTGTTCACCTATTAGCCTAAAACGTGAACAGTCAAAGAGATTAGAAATAGTTCACCGATGATCGATATCTTATTATTACACGTCACCATATCGTTAAATACTCATCGGTCGACGTGTCTTTATGTTTATTATATTTCGGGAATTTTATTCCCGATGGGGAATCGGCGTATTTCTTGTTTACCTTATCGATATTATAAACTTAGAGTTCGTGAGCCGTTTCCTATCGTATACTAGTATACAGTCGATGGTGACGTGAAGGGAAGGCTACGGGTAATTCAGATGCCACAACTCCCCCCCCCCCCAAATTTCGAAACGAGGGACCACCCGCAGCCTTCGAACATTTGGTAACTAGGCTGAAATAAAATAAGTTAGGAAAGCTTGGTCCGATGATTAAGATATTATAAGTTGTCGATAAGGACATTTATTTAACAAACGAGAACAAACGAAGGTAGATTATGAGCTAAAGTCGAACAAATTAGAATACTTGGTAAAAGAAAGAAAGACAAGAAAAGGAACGATATTACACTCGAACACGCGGGTAAAAACGAGAAAAGAAAAAGAAAATATGACTTAATACAGTTGTATATACATATAGGAACTAACAAAAATAACAAACTAAAAAAATTTAGTGTCTGCGATATGGGTAAACGAAGTTTCTGTCACTTTTGTATATCCCCTGGACGACGATCGATGAGAGGGACAGGAGAGAACAGATAGGTAAGAATCGAGCGTACAATAGGGATCGATAATCGTAAGAACGAAGGAGAGAGTGCTTTAAACACCGACGATCGATAGGGTGTGTTTACGATTAGAACACTCGTCGAGGCAATTCGTACCTGTGTCGGAACGTTTCATTATCTTTTACGAGGAAGATTTCGCCTCGTGTGGGTTCCCCTCGGACAGCCCTCAAGTACTTTCTGGCGAAGCTCGCGCCAAGTACCATCCTATTTATATCGAGGTTCGGATGCCGTACTAGATAAAACGTTTCCTCGAATTCTATTCCGGTCCGACTGATTAGGTTCATTGTAATCGCCTCGTTCGACTCCATCGTTTTCGGAGTTGACCAGTCGCATGTCCATGTCGCTCGGCTGACTAACGATAACTGCTGATTCGCTGAGATTACTTTTTTATTCATGTATGATACCGCCGCCCCTGTATCAAAACAGAGCATTTTCTCCTTCCCTGAAAATATCGTTTTTTCCAAGATGAAGGCCACGCAAAATACTTTTGGTATGATGGCCTTCATCTCCTTGACCGTCATAATCGGTACTTCGGTTTGCGGGCAATATTCTATCTCTTTCAGCAACTCCTCGGGGATCTCGTCGACTGGAACTGCCGGAGCTGAATCTTTCGATATAGCGTCCAATTCACCGACGTCTCGTTCTACTGGAAATACTGTTAATTCTTTAGACTCCCTTAATTTTTTTGGGATTTTATAGGCCGCGAGACTCTTACCCTTTTCTCGTTCGGTGTCCTTCGGTTCGTTTATCGATACTGTCTTACTCGATGTTGGTCTTTGTCCGTCTTCTACAATCACGATCGGGGTTCTCTGAAATTTGTCGTCTTTTATTATATTTTCTTTTTTGTTTTTATAGGTTTTCTTTTTCTTCTGTAGTTCGTTTTGGTCAACGTTATTTTTTTCTAATTTTCTTTTTACTGACAACTTATCCCCCTTTTTAAGTAAAGTTATTTTGATTTTCTCTTTTTGGGGTTGTATCGAAGTTCGGGGAACTAGGATGTCGCACTTAGGGAGGGTTTTGGCAAAGTGTTCGGCGTTGTGAATGCTCACCTTATTTAATTCGGTGTTTAACTGCGTTATACGTTCCCGTAGTATCTCGATTTCCTCATTCTGCGATCTCACGATTTCCTCGAGGATTTCCATTCCCTGTAGGATCTGTGCTCGTTCTCTGTCCTCGCTATCGATAACTCTTTGGAGGAATTCGGCCTGTCCCTCTATCGCTCCCGCGGTGGCTTGATGGAATTCTGCTCTCTCTTTCAGCGCGTTTGATGTTACCGTTTGGTTGTGTGACGCGATTCTGAGTTGTTCTTTTAGGGATTTGAGGAACTGTTCGTTCTCACCAGATATTTTGATGAATCGAGCTTTAACCCTCTCTGCTACCAATAACGATTGTGGCGAGCTTTCTTCGGCCATTTCGACTAAATTAATACGAGAAGGCTTTTACTTTACGAGTCTACTATTTAATTATAACTTGAGTTTATGTACTTACGTATCGATGTTCGACTGATGATGAAAATATCGATTAATAATAATAACAAAAAGAAACACCACATTAATTTTCGAATAAAAACTGATGTTTCGTACACTCACTCGTTTTCCGTCTGATTGATCATTACTACGAGATCTGCGTTGTTATTTGGTCATGATTCTTGACCACTTCCCCCCCCCCGACCACGATGTCATCGATGAGTTGATGATCACCGGTGAGTTGATCGGTCAATGACGCGATGTCATGGTTGTTGAACTTTACGATGAAGGGTGTTATGTTGACGTAGGTGGAATTACCCTACTTTTGTAGTTGAATTATCTTGCATTTATCTTGATTAATTTACGTCGTTGATTCTTGGGATTTATTTTGAAGATGTTTTTATTTTGGTTTTAACGTTATTTTTTGGTTGTAGATGGGTCTTATCGTTTAAATTCATGTACATTTCGTTGGAGGATTTTTCCATCGGGCGTACGGACTCGATAACTTCCGTTTCCCTTCACCTCGGTTATTTCGCAGGGGCCAACGAATTTTGGGTTGAGTTTTGATGATACTCCGATGGCTTTATCCGAAAGTGTGTGGTTTTTGGTATAAATCTTATCTCCAACCTTAAGATCGGTGAGATTTTTATTTTCGTTATTCTTTTTTCGTCTTTCAAGTGTTTTCTTTGTGTTTTGTATCGCTTTTTTCAGATACATTTGATATTCTTCGTCGGTTAATTGCAATGGTCTTCCCTCATAGTCGAATTTTATTTTCTCCATTAACGTTGCTGGCGGAAGCCCAGTTGTAGCGTGTTCGATATGATTTAGCCTACGCTCTATTTCATCGATGTGTTGATACCAGTTGCTGTGTTTGGTCGGGCATTTTATTCGAAGAACATCGCCGATGATTTTCATTCGTGTTTCAACTGGGTTCGATGATGGTGTATACGGTGATGTAAACCTTGGTTGTATTTTTAACTGTTTCCAATGATCGATCCAGTCTTTCGTGGTAAATTGACTTCCGTTATCGGACAGAATCGTTTCGGGTTTACCGTATTTTTCAATAAAACGATTCATCCTATCGATACAAACATTAACCGAAGCTTTGTTTATCGTATACAGCTTCGTAAACTTAGAGAAGACGTCCATAACAACGAAGATTCGGTTCACGTTTCCACGTCCTGACGGTAATGGACCGTACAGATCGACGGACAACAGTTGACCAGGTTTGTCAGCGAATATTGATAAAAAGGGGCCTGATAGTGTCGTATTTGTATTTTTCGATCTCTTACATGTTTCGCAGCTCGAGCAGAACAGTTCGATTTCGTATTTCGATCCTGGCCAGTCGAAGAATCGTCGCACCAATTCGAGTGTTTTCCGAGATCCTGGATGGGTGAACTCTTCATGGTAGAATTTGATTAGCAATTCGCGGGTTGACTCCGGAGCATATATCCTTTTATCCCCATCGCGATTGACGTAGTAGACGATACTATTTTTCTTTTTCAACGCATGGTGATCGTCTTTCGAGTTGACCTGTGATTTCTCTGCTTTTCTTTTGCAGGTTTGACATGTTATTCATCAGTGATGATATTGTAATCGTGTTATTACCATCAATTAACATCAATACGACTGGGAAATCAGCGTTTCGATACACTACGGCTTCGAGTGGGGAGCAGTATCTGCTCAAGGCATCTGCTGCGACATTTTTACTACCCGGTATGTGTTCAGTAGCAGTTATCGAGAAGCTAGTGAGAAATGTTCTCCACCGCGCCACCCTTTGTGAAACATCGTCCTTTAAGCCTATGAGATACTGTAGGCATCTGCAGTCAGTTCGTATTCGGACTTCGTGATCGGTAAGCATATATAAATTTTTTTTCATCGTATATATTATCGCTAACATTTCTTTTTCGAATGTAGGATAGTTCTTTTCGGACTTTTTTAAGAGTCTGCTTACCATCGATAGCACCTTCGGTTTCTCATCCTCGTTATCATCGATAAACTGGACAACTATCCCTGAGATGGCGAAATCAGAGGCGTCCGTAATTACGTAGAACGGGAGGTTCCAGTTCGGATGTGATTGAAGCAAGCCTTTAACCATCTCTGATTTTACTTTCTCGAATGCTTGCTGGTGTTCATTTGTCCATTCAAATGTAGTTTCGTTTTTCAACAGGCTACATAACGGAGCGATTATATCTCCATATTTCGGAACGTGCCCTCGATAATAATTGGCAACTCCGAGGAATGATTGGACCTCCTTTTTCGTTGTCGGAGCTTTAAAATTATGGATCGCCTCTGCTCGTTTCGGATCAGGCCGTATTCCATCAGCGTCGATGACGAAACCTAAGTATCGAGCAGTGTCTCGAAACCATGAACATTTCTCTAGTTTAAGCGTCATCTTGTATTTTACAAATCTTTCTAGAACTAATCGAATATGTTCCAGGTGCTCATCGTGTGTTCGTGAATGTATCAGAATATCATCGACGTATACTGTGACACAGTGGTCGAGACCTCTCAGGACAATTCTCATGGCCGCTACGAAGGCCTGCATCGCGTCTTTCAAGCCGAAGATTATTCGATTCAGCACGTATGGTTTTCCTTGAAATCGGAAGGCGATGTATTTTCGGGATTCCGGAGCGAGAGGAATTTGTAGAAATCCCCATCTTGCGTCGAGCTTCGTGAAGACTCGCATTTCGGATAAGCTTAACTTTATCGTTTCAATGGGTGGGACTGTGTCTCCTCTCGTGCCCATATATTGATTTATTTTCCGAGCATCGAGGCAAGGGCGAATATCACCGTTCTCTTTTTTCGTATATGTTATTGGTGAGAAGTATTCGCTCGACTCAGGACTTATGATTCCTTGTTTCTCCCAATCATCGAATAGTTCTCTGACCTTCGGGATCCAAGCCTTTGGAATTATTCTCTCTTTCTCGTCCATCTTCTTCGTATCCGGGGACATATTTAAGATGTGAGTATATGCCTCGCATCTACCGATCCTTTCAGCGAAGGCTTCGTGGTTTTCTCGCAAAACGTCACCGAATCTTTGAGCTATTTTATTTGATATCTCCAATTCCTTAAGTATTTTCTCGATTTTGTTTTCGATCTCGAATGGAGTTTCGTCCGTTGGTCCGATGTTGAGAATAGGTTCAACGGCACCAAACTGGACTCCGGGTATCTCAATTCGTTTCGATTTGTCTCGTGGATCTACAAAATCGACCAACCGATATCTCACACTAGGTCTTCCATCGTGTTCGTAGAGGAATTCTCGACCTAGTATGATCGGTGCATTGAGACTCTTATTTATATGGAGCGTCGTTGTCATTTCGATGTCGTCCCCAAATTTATCGACCATTATGAATCGTAGGTTTATCGATCCATACACTCTTATCGCGGGTTTTCCGACAGCGTATCCAACCTTTTGCGTCGGACAATTCACATGCATGAGATACAAATCTGGATTATGTTTTCCAGGAATTGGAGGAATTTCTCGGTTATCCAACTATATGGGGAACCTTGATCGATATAGGTTCTGTAAACGTTTCTCGCTTTGCCCATAATGCTATTTATTATGAAGGGCGGAAACCACGGCCTTGTATCGACGAAGTTATTCTCGGAATCGATTTCTTCTGGATCCGATTCTACGTCATCCATGATATGGAAACAAAACGTTCCATACGGATCCTCTTCGTCTGTCTGCTGAAGGTCGTCTTCTTGTGATTCCTCTACTGCATCACATTCGTCGTGATCGTCGTATCCTGAAATCAGGTTGACGTTGGGACTTATCTCGTGGTCCTTTCGATCGACGTGGTCTGCAATTAAAGTCGCCAGATTTTCATCAATTAGGTGTGCCTCTTCTTTATTATAACGGCGTGGGACAGCGTAAATGGACCTTTCGTCCCCGGGGATAACTGCTTTATCCTTATTCTCGTTCTCGTACTTTCGAGTAAAGGTTCTTTCGATATCGAGAATATATACGTCTTTGAAGTCGGACTTAAGATTCCAAATCCGGCTATTGAATCTCCGAAGTCGAGACCTGTAGAACTGATTGTCCATCCTCATCGGATCTGGCGAGATCGTCGTGACGATTACTTTCTCCACTCGACGTTTCGGAGTAAATCGTCGAGGAGGTTCCGAAGTTTCGAGATGATCGTGTCCTCGTCTGCATCTGGGTTGAGGATGAATTCTTCTCCAAAGCCGATGATTATACGAGTATTTTCTTTTGCAACTCTTCGTATAATTTCTAGGAATGGGCTCAGCCGATTTAATTTCTCGAAACCCGCTGTCTTATCGATACTGAGGTTTTGGGCGCTTGATAGACCGCTATTCCTCAACCAGCTCAAGATGGTCGCGTCACCGAAGACCTGATAAGTCTTCCACTCTGGTATTACGAACTCGTTTTTCATTACCGTTGTCGGTCTGTTTTTATCGAATTTTTCGATGGGGCGTCCTATGCGACCGACCATAGGCGCCTTCTTCAGTTTCCCTGGTTGTGTTGGGAAGCTTCATCGGGAATATACGAATTTGCGTACTTTTGGTCACCGATGTTTAATACCGGCTGTTGTTTTGCCAAATTTACTCACACTATTCTCTTCATGGAACAGGCTGTGTAAGTACTCGAGTTTCGTTGAGAATTCGACCAGATTCGCGACATCAGATTCGAGTATTCGATCTCTATACGGCATCGGTATTTTCTTCACCAGGATTCCATATATTGTCTGGATGTCTTCACCGCACTCGAGTAATCGGGTGTATATATGTATCGCATAGTCGGCCACCGAATCGTACTTTCTCGAGTCGTACTGGCCATCTCGAATCGCTTGTACTTGGGCCTGCTTTCTCGATTTATTCCAATAGACGGTCACGAAGTGATCTCGAGCTTGCTGATAGCCCCAATTCTCTCGATAGACTGCTCCTCCAGGAAACTTATTCACGTCCATCATTTTTCCGAAAACTCTACCTAACTGCTCATCGTCTTGATCCAGGTCTTCAACGCAGCTTTCGAACTCCCTAAGGAATTCTTCCGGAGTTCGATGGTCTCTGTGTCCAGTATACGCCGGCATTCTCGAAGGGTCGAATAATCTCGATGTCTTCTGTAGCGGTGCTACTCTCGAAAACGTTTGACTTGCTCCTGTTTCACGGCGTCTACGTATTGGTGTTCGTTCTCTCTGATTTGGCAGGTATGTGGGGACTGTTGTATCTTTGAGGTGTCTCATGATCGTCGGAGGCGGTGTCTCGGGTCTGAAACCAACTGGCATATCCGACATTTCTCTTCGAGTATTTTGTGGAATCGGATCTCTCGAGATCGGCAGTCGATCGATTTTTCTTTCGAAGTAGTCGAACTGCTCTCTGATCTGAGATTTCGTTTCTAAACTCAGTAATTTATTTGCTCGAGGATTTCTCGGGAGCTCGGGCTTTGTTCTCTCTTCTTAATGGCACTCACTAGCGTCGAACTGGCTACGGGTTTTCGGCGGTCTCTCCTGGCTCTGTGGAATTGTAACTTCCTCGTTTCTCTGGACGGTGTTTTTTCGTCCTCGATAGGTATGTACAACGAATCGCTATAAAACTGCGCATCTTCGAAGTCAACTTTCTTTTTCGTCTGATCGAGTTCGATCTCGGCTATTCTTTCACGTATTCTCGACGTTGAGGGATTCTCGAAAGATTTTCGCTTTGAAATTTCTCTTTCGAGAGCCTTAACCCGATCTTCGAATTCACTGTTCTTTTCAGCCACTTTGACCGTACATAATTCAGCTGCTCTTCTTCTTTTTTCGCTTTTTTCGAGCATCGAATCTCGTACAACACATTCCCTGCGATATCGAGCAGTACTTTCGGATTGTCGGAGATAAAGATTCTTATAGAACTCAACTGGGTCGGTTCCCTTGGGTGGTTCGGGCACCTTGTTTGAGTCGAAAGCCCATAGATTTTTCGACGTTTCTTCTTCCTCCATATTGGCGGATCCCTTAGTGACGTTCACCTCATCTTCGCCCATCGCTATTTCTCGAATATTCGTCACTTCATCCCTACTTCGTCTCCTTGGGTGGTCGGGGGTGTCAAAGGGGTTGGGGTTTTCGTCATCCCCAATACCGTCCATCTCGGACGAAATCTGCTGGCCTAAGTTTAATAAAAAAAGGAAAAAGGCTAATATTTCCCCTAACTAGATCGATACGTTTTATCCTAACAGACTAGCAATCGATGTCTATGGCTCTGCTCGTCGATATACCTGGAACAGGGGGGATTTACGGCTCAGCTATTACTAACAAGCATATCGACTTAATTAATTAATGGGTAGGTCATACTTTTAGGGGAATCTTCCGGAAGTATAGTATCAAAAATATTTCTAGAATCCCTAAATTATAATGTATGTTATGAATTGGACCAAGATCCATAACATAGGGCAGATAAAAAAATCGATTCAGACTTAATTACTTTACTTTAAGTTGGTACGTCGTAAGTACGATTACGGGAATACGGGTGGCTTTTAATCTAGCCTATATTTTTACTTTATTTCAATACACACCCGTACGATGTTATTTTAGTCTGTTAAGAGTCGTTAAAAGACAGTTTGTCGAACAATAAAATACTGGGCCACTAAAAGCGACGTACAATAGTTAGGTTAACTACGATAACTATTTTCTACGGCACACTGCCGATAAAATGCTAAGATCAAAACATGATCGGTAGGCTTAGGGCCATAGCAAATGACTGTAACGACTAACAGTCTTGGACACACATATATTTATTAAGGAAGCTTGCGCCTCGAACGGGACATTATTTATCACACTAATAATCGAATTAAACACGAGGGACCCAATCCTCGAACACCAGGTTGTTTTAGTAGTTTACGTTAAATTTATTATTTTTATCAAATTTGGGTTGACACGCTTCGTAAGGCATAGAGCTAAACGCTGAAGTCGATGTGGCTTTCACTGCAGTTTACTTGCTGCATTTGCGTCTTAGAACGGAGAAAGACTTCCTCCAATTAGTACACGTGGGAATCAGATGCCCAACAAAAATAAAAGATGGCCGCGGCAAACACGGCCAGTCAACGGTCGCCAGACACTTTTGGTAAATTTGGATAGTGCCAATCCCGATATGAACAGGTTGATCAGACCTATCCAGCTTAAAGGATCGCTCTAACGATCATGCTGAGCAACAAACCGATCGGATGGGTTTTAACAAAACTCAGATGGCAGACTTTTGTTTCTTCTCGTACGATCTTTCTACTCTTATTGATAGGATATGGTAAAAAAGAAACCCGAAAAAAAAATGAAAGTAGGAACGGAAATAATTTTGGACGGGTGGTTCGAGAATATGATCGAAAGAAGGAGGTACACTCTTCACATTCGTCGATGTACATCCGCGTGAACTACAGTACCGAGTAGCAATACGGATCTTCGAATAACATGAGGTTGTACATATCCGCATGTGAAGGTTTTAGATTAAGAATGGACGATTCTCGAATTACACCCTCATAACGGACGGAATTAACATTAGACGGAAGGTTGTGGATAAGGCGTTTGCATTAGGCTCGGCCACAGAACTCGAAAGACAAGTCGATCAAGTCCTGTCACGGTCGCCAAGTAAAACGTAGATGTGACGTCCGAAAACGAACGTACATCCCGAGTATGGGGAATGATATCACGATTCGAGGTATATCAATAAGTCTCGATCAATCGTAGAGTCGAAACCACAAACCAGCTCAAACAGTTAGGCCACCAGCCTACCAGCGATAGCTCCCTAGGCCTACGAAGTATATCGGGCGAATTTACGTATATGAAATTAAATAAGTTGGCCGACCCATTATCACAGTGTATACTTTATTACAATTGAAAAGATTACTTACAGTTATGGTAACTACAGTCAGGTCGTGCAGGTTATTCTTCACATCGCCTCATGGTTCTCGAAGTTCGGTGAACCATCAAATCTCGATCGATTATTCGTTTTGAGTTCGAAAGAATAATATCGCGAGTTATTTAATTCTACTATGGCGTTCACATTCGAAAATATCGGTGAAAACAATAAAAAGGTGGCTTGCTGCCGTATAAAAGAGCTGTATTTGCCGTGAATAATATTTCGTATTCACGGCGGACTAAAAACGATCACGTCTAAAACGAGACTGACTGTTCCACCTATTAACCTAAAACGTGAACAGTCAAAGAGATTAGAGATAGTTCACCGATGATCGATATCTTATTATTACACGTCACCATATCGTTAAATACTCATCGGTCGACGTGTCTTTATGTTTCTGTTAGATTTCGGGAATTTATTCCCGATGGGGAATCGGCGTATTCTTGTTATCCTTATCATTATTACAAACTTAGAGTTCGTGAGCCGTTCCCTATCGTAATATAGTATAGTCGATGGTGACGTGAAGGGAAGGCTACGGATGACTTAGACGCCACAATTCAAAACATTTTTTACACATATAAAAATTTTCTTACTGTGGGTGTGTGTATAGACGTATAAACAGCACCACACAAATACCAATGAAGGCGAATGCGTGTTCTATGGTGTTAGTGTGTGTGAGCCGAGCTCAGTAAACAATTTAGCTATGTAGACAAAACACATAGCCGTGACGCAAAAAGGTAGTTTGTGGATATAATCCACTGGCCCCTAGGTGGTTGACGAGTGTGTACTACACACTCGGTCGTCATCGACAACCGTCGCCACACTTACATTGGCATGCAAACCCATTGGCTTGGTAACAATACTAAAATTAGTGATGCAAGATATTGAAAAAGTCAATATATGGATATGATAATATCGTTATTATCGCCATATTCTAAAATATTGATACTTCCCCTTCTAATATTGATAAATAATATCGATATTCCAGATAATTATAATTTATTTAATCGGTTCTGTTTTTTTAATAAAAAACTGATATCAAATTATTAATAATTCACAGATACTTCATTTCTATCCCTGAATTTTAAAATTTTTGTTACAGTTTTATCAAAATTGTTGAAATTTATGAATCAAAAAACAAATCATAAAACATGAAATTAATAGCGTTCCACTAATGAAAATATGGATATAGATATTTCGCATTACCAGATTCTTGGAAAAATTTGTTTATATCTGATATTCTTGAAAAAAAGTATGGATAGATAATGATATTTTTTGTACGATAATTGAATCACTATAACTGCAATGAGATCTATAATGAACATATTTATCCAATTATTCTTTTAAACTATACCAAAACAACATTACAATATAAATGAACACTACATGGTAGCTGTAACATATGTTCTTACCATACAGCTGAGTAACATATATATAATATATATATTAAATGTACAAATTCATATAAATTTTAAACGATGTGAAAACAAAATGAGACAGCTCTTTATAAATTGAAATAGAAACCAACTGTTAAAAGATTTAGAAACAAGAGTAGGCACAATATTTGAAAAGACAACCTATAGGTAAAATACAGAATACAGTCAATGTGGGTAATATGGGACAGTTTGGGTTGTGGTATCTATTTTAGATTATCAACATATAATAAATAAAATAAAAAATTCGTCAAATAATATTATAATATGTTGAGTTCCGTCATCGACGGTTAAAACTCAACTCCTTAAAATACCTCCTTGTTTTCCTACAGTCTCATGCCTGTGAAATAAAATTACAGATTATAAAATACAATATAGATGGAACTTGTGGGGACTCACCCATATGAGGGATTTCAAAAAGCTCATGGAGTTCCCCTATCCATATGACCAAAAAAGCAAGTGGAGAGTGGTGAATCGTTGGAAACTACAGGGCTTTAAACACCAAAACAGTTCCTGATCGCTATCCAGTCCCCAATATTATGGACTTCACTGCGAATAAGAAGGGTAAAATGATGTTCACAAAAATTGACATCAACTGGGCATTCCACAAAATGCCTATGGCTGACCAGGACATACCAAAGACAGAGGTTATAACCCCCTTTGGACTATTCGAATACCTTCAAATGCCATTTGAACTTCGCAACTCAGCACAAACTTTCCAGAGATTCATCAATGGACTGTTTAAAGAATTGCCGTTTGCATATGTATACTTGGATGATATTTGCATTTGCTCTGAAGGCGGTGAGCAACAGCATGAGGAGAATGTAAGAGCCATAATACAACGTGTACACACTATCAACATAGGTAAAAGCTTATATGCACAGACTGAAATTGACTTTCTCAGATACAAAGTCTCAACCGAAGGCATTTCCCCCTTGAAGACCAAAGTAGAAATATTGAAATTCCCAAAACCCTCAAATATCACTGAACTCAGGCGTTTCTTGGGGGTGGTAAATTTCTACAGCTGTTCCATGAAGAATGCAGCAGCCGAACAAAGTAAGCTGTTTGCACTAATTAAAACAAGTAAAAAAAGATAAGACTCCACTCGATTGGAATGAAGAAGCCGAACAGGCCTTTGAGATAATCAAAGAAACACTGGCAAATGCAACGTTATTGGCTCATCCAGATGAAAGTCTGCCATTATGCGTGAGAACCGTTGCCTCAGAATTTGCTATTGGTGCAACCCTGTACCAATTGGACAAAGACAACAAAAAGTTACCGCTAGCTTTCTTCTCGAGGAAGCTCTCTAAAACATAAAAGAATCATAGCACATATGATAGTGAATTGCTCGGAATTTTTGCTGCGTTGAAGCATTTCAGGCACCAATTAGAGGGTAGATGTTTTTCTGTGTATACTGACCATAAACCCCTAACATATGCCTTCACACAAAAAGCAGAACCGGCATTGTCGAGATGAGCACGACAATTAGACTCAATTGGTCAATTGATTACCGACATTCAGCATATAAGTGGAGAACTTAACACTCCAGCTGATGCTCTAAGTAGAATCGAACCCATCTTGGCTCCTGTCCAATTACCTTATGCTGAGATAGCTAAAGCACAGCTTAAGGAAGCAGAATTGCAAGAGTTGTTATTGAACGATGATACTACTCTCAAATTGAGACAGCGAGAAATTCCCAGTACTCATGTTTTATTAACATGTGACATCAGTACAGGTAAGAATAGGCCATTTCTACCGGTAAAATATCGCAAATTGGCTTTCAACAGTGTACATAATCTGTCACATGCTGGACCAAAATGTAGTGCTAATTTAGTTTTGGCAAGGTTTGTATGGCCACGAATGAAGTCTGACTGCAACAAATGGGCTTGCAGTTGCCTGAACTGTCAAGAATCCAAAGTAGGAAGACACACTCGCTCGCCCCTCAAATCCATCAAACAAACAAAGTTGTTTAAAACAGTACGTATGGACTTGGTAGGCTCATTGCCACCATCATAATAGACAGGGCAACACAATGGCCAGAAGCAATTCCTCTCCATGAGATGACTGCTCAAACTGTAGCTGCCGGGTTATACGATACCTGGATTGCGAGGTATGGCTTACCCGAAACCATAATTACGGACCAAGGTCCCCAATTCGAGAGCTTGCTCTTCAAAGAGCTATCTAATAAGCTTGGTGTTCAATACAGTCATACCACAGCTTACCATCCTCAATTCAATGGCAAAATCGAGAGATGGTACAGAGCACTCAAAGCCTCTATCATGTCACATGATAGAAAGAGATGGGTAGAAGTACATCCTATCATCCTCTTAGGCCTTCGATCTGCCCTACAAACGAATACAGGTCATTCTGCAGTGCAATTAGCCTTTGGTGAAGAGCTATGCCTACAAAGGGACTTCTTCACAGAATTGAAGGAAGTTAGCTCCAAAATCATGGTGCATAATATACGAAATGACGCCAATAATTTCCTAAAACAGGCAGCTTGTCATGGCCAGCCAAAGATTTATGTCTTGAAACATTTGGCCAATACATCACCTGTATTTGTTAGAGACGAAAAAATAAGATCTGCGCTGGAAAAACCATACGCTGGTCCTTACAAAGTAGTATCACAAGATGAGAAAAACTTTGTGATACTCATTGCAGGCGAACCATGAACAATCTCAATCGACAGATTGAAGCCTGCTTATATGGTAAGCAATGATAAGAGAATAAAAAGATTACAGAGAAATAATACAGAAAATATCAAGACAAATTCACAAACTAACACAGAAGAATCAGTTGAAAAATGTGAAACAACAAATTCACAAACATTGAAAACACAAAAAATGAAAATAAAAAAGTCTGTAAAATTTTTGGACAGTGTTACAACAAAATATTTGATACGGAGGCCCCCATATGCCCACGGAAATGAGGCAGGCCACTAGGCAGTAGAAAATACAAAAATTCCCATCCTTATCGCAAGTCTGAGAGGTTAATGCGAAGCAAATTCCCAAAAAAAGTAATATCTGGTATGTAAAAATACACCCGCTAAAAAATATGCGATGAAAATCGGAATTCCGTGAGACAATAGAAACTCCGGAGATAAAAACGTAGGAATGCCAACAAAAAGAAAATGACAAGAATAAACAAATCCCCATGCGATATGGAAATAAATATCGCAACTTGCGTTTATTGTCAAAACAAAGATAATCTCAACTTTGTGACGTCACAAGCGGAGATTCCTTTGTATTTAAAATTTGAAAAATATATTCTGAGTTTATTTCAGGCATAACTTTGCTTAAACCGATCAGAACTTGACCTGAAAACTTGCATACAACCGAGAATTTTAAGCGCTATCCCCTCTATGACTTGATAAGAACGTACAAAAAAGTTAAAACGGAACTGTAATGGTAAATCAAAAACTTAGGTAATTTCACCCATTTTAAAACTGTCTTACAACTTGGACGTGTTTTCAAAACGATATTTTTGCTCTCTGTTTTCCTAAAGCCTTATCCAATGTCGCTACCCACGCAAATCTTCCTCAATGCGACCAAGAATCAGAGAGTTCCGGAAGTTGCCAAAAATACTCGGGTAATTCCAGAACAGAAGATGGAACTTGATCACAAAGAGGAGGAACTCTTAATGGACATGGCTCCTGCCATGGAGGATGTTCTTGTGGAGATGACCACTCCACTATCACCAATCATCTCTCCTCCCCAGTCCCCACACAATCGACTCCAACTATGGAACCCTCAAAGCCAGAGGTGACACCAAAGGAGACTCTGGAGCCAATGAAGTTCTTGTTTATGGCGGACAAGGAAGCCAATGAAAAGGCAAAGATGGCTGCCTTGGCATTGGGAAATTCAAACTCCCCAATGCTGAGACAGCTTCAGTTTAAACTTCCGCTACTCCCACCATCACCCCTATGCTTGCTCCAAAAATCGACCACCAAGGCGTAGGGGAGAAGGTAGCCGCGCTAACTACCAGGCCCGGATTGATGGAAGAAATCAATCCTAGGAATGCGTCGGGGCTGCGGTAGGAAGTGTGCTTGCTAAATGGGAGGCTGATCAAAAACAGCACTAAACCTGCAAGTCCCCCCCAGGCCTGCACGATTTGATAATTTTTACAGCGCAAAAACTGGGGGAGTAGCTGTGGGGACACACACGTATGAGGGATAGGGGCTTGGACCCCTTGACAACAGTTGCTGTCCCATAGGGCAGGCAATATTCGTCCTTGTGACGTAAAACACAAACACGTTCGATCGTAATTACCTGCAAGTACATGCAGGCAATGTACGAGTACAGAATCGTGACATAATAGAATTATGTCACAATCCATACACAAACCGGCCAACCATCTCTTATCACAATAAGGGATGATAACCAGACCATTCTCACTGACGTACTTATTTCTGACATACGTGTTTTTGTGTGTGTGTAATAAATAAGCCAGTATATAAACCGTCCAAACTGGCTCTAAAATCGCCAGTGTTTGCCTTGGTTTTGGCTTACCCATACATTAAGTATGAAGTGGCTGTTGAATTTACCTTCTGGTGAGAATACTTTCTCATGACAAGGTATTCCACAGAACTCAACAGTGAGTATTTTCAAAATAATGACGTGGAACCAACTAAGATCTAAAGATAATGATCTGGTGGTGTTATGGGAATTCACACACCACATAAGTACTCCGTTTCTACTACCATCCAAGTGATAGGTACGTTTTTCGATCTCATTACCATTAATGTAATAAAATAAAATACAAACAATTAAAATGCTTCAGTTCGAGAATTTGTTTTTCTTCTTCCTGTGTTTCTTAATATCGCTTACTAAGATCGCGACATGAAACTGGGGTATTAAAACAATAAAACATATTTTTTTTTTATTAACACCAACTCATCGTGGACACCAAGATCAATTCGCCAATGGACTTAAACATTAGGAATAAAACCTTAAAGCATCTGGTCGTAATATCGGTAACCATGATGATTAAGTTTATTTAATATTCACAACGTAAAAAGATCATTTCTCTTGAATTAGGGCTTTTTAATAAAAAATTATGGGGAGTTATGTGAGATACCACGAGGCAAGACCTCATGGTTTTATGTAGTATGTAGGATAGCTCATTTCAGGTCATTTTCCCTTATGATCTAGGACATTAGTATTTCTTGCAATCTACGATCTTGGGCTGTTCTTTCAAATTTCAACCTTTTTGATTATTTTTATTTTCTGATCAATTTTCAAACAACTATGTGACATTCATTTTGGGACATCACAGGATAATATATGGGATATTATTCAGGGGGCCCTGTGTGACATGTGGAAGATTAGTGTGGGGATTCGTCAACACTTGTATAAGGATACAGTCTGAGCTTTTGGAAGACAGTCATCACCTTCGATGACAAATAATTGTGCATTGCACGTTAACAAAAATGTATGTTTGTTTTTTTGTACATGTAAATCTTTGCAGGTAGACAAGTTACAAATCTCAGTCTGGGACAAATTGAGAGATACCAATCTCCGCGATGTAACTAGCCAATACAGAGATGCATTCTCCGTAGCCATAACAACCATAAAGTATGATGAATTATCTACTCGTTAGCCTATGTAATTAGTATATAGGTGTGTATGTGTGTGTGTGTAGGGAGCGAGTAATAAGACCAGAAAATTTTAGGCTAAACCACCAGTGTTTGCTGAGGTCTTGGCTCCCTCATACCTTATTGGTATTTTGGCAGGCACTCAACCTATAAACATGACACTGTTTGTTATATAGAAACTAGAGGGCTGTCATGCCATGCTAGAGCAAGAAGACTTCTGCCAGATAAACTCGAAGCAGCAAGGGAATTCTATGACAGAATAATTAAAGAAGGTATTTGCAGAACTTCAAATAGTTCATGGAGTTCCCTAATCCACATGACAAAGAAAGCAAGTGGAGAATGAGGAATTACTGGAGACTACAGAGCCTTAAATGCCAAAACAGTTCCTGACTGCTACCCAGTCCCAAATATTATGGATTTCAATGCGAACATGAAGGATAAAACAATAATCTCCAAGATAGACATCAACTGGGCATTCAACTAAATTCCCATGAACAAACAGGACCTCATAACGCCCTGTGGACTATAAGAATACCTTCAAATGCCTTTTGGACTACATAATTCTGCTCAAACCTTCTATAAATTCATCAATGGATTGTTTAGGGATTTTCCATTTGCATATGCATACCCAGATGACATCTGTATATGCTTAGAAGGTGGTGAGCAAGAGCACAAGAAGAATGTACGAGCCATAATACAATGAATACATGCTGCTAGCCTTACTATCAATGTAAGTAAAAGCTTATATGCACAAACTGAAATTGACTCTTCTTGGCTACAAAGTCTCAACTAAAGGCATAGCCCCACTAAAGACCAAAGTTGAGCTAATTTTGAATGTTCAGAAGCCCTCAAATGTTGCTAACTCTGGCATTTTTTGGGGATGGTAAATTTCTGTAGCCGCTGAATGAAAAACACCGCAGCTGAACAAAGCAAGCTGTTTTCGCTAATAAAAACATCAAAGAAAAGAGATAAAACTCCAAATGAATAAAATAAAGATGCAGAAAAAGCATTTGAAAATATAAAAAATTGCTGGCCAATGCAGTCCTACTGGCCTAACCAGATGAAAGTTTACCATTATGTGTCACATTTGATGCCTCTGACTTTGCAATTGGTGCAACACTGTACCAAATGGAAAATGACCAAAAATTTCCACTCGCTTTCTTTTCAAGAAAGCTATCCAAAACTGAAAGAAAATACAATACATACAATAGGGAATTACTGGCAAGCTTGGATGCACTGAAGCACTTCAGGCACCATTCAGAGGGTAGATGCTTTACTGTATATACAGATCATAAACCCCTAATACATGCCTCACACCGAAAGCTGAGCCAGCATCTCAAAAAGAGTATGACAGTTGGACTACATAGGACAACTAACTACTGATATTCAGTATGTAAGTGGAGAAATCAACACTCCAGCTATTGCACTCAGTAAAATCAAAGCTATCTCAGCTCCTGCCCAATTGCCTTATGCTGAAAAAGCAAACAAACAGCTTAAGGATGTAGAATTGCAAGAGCTACTGTCTAATGAGGACACATCTCTTAAATTGAGGCAACAAAAAATTCCCAGTACTAATGTATTATTAACCTGCGATATCAGTACAGGCAAGAACAGGTCATTTTGCCAAAAAAATATTGAAAACTGGCATTAAACAGTGTACACATCTATCACTCTGGACCCAAATGTACTGCTAATTTAATATCATCAAGATTTGTTTGGCCATGACTAAAGTCTGATTGCAAACAAATTGGCTTGCACTTGCCTGAATTGACAAGAATCCAAAGTAAGAAAAATACTCGATCACCACTCAAATCTCTTAAAACAACAGAGCGTTTCAAAACAATACATATAAACTTAGTGGTCCTATTTCCCATCTCACAAAGACACAGATACCTCCTAACAATGATTGTCAGAGCAACATGTTGGCCAAAGGCAATACCATTATACGAAATAACAGCCCCAACTATAGCTCCCAAATTATATGAAAACTGGGTGCCTGCTAGCCAGCTATGGCTTACCAGAAGTCATAATAACAGTCAAAGGTCGCCAATTTGAAAGCTCACTCTTTCAAGAGTGTGTCAAAAAAGCTTGGTATTCAACAGTCATACCACAGCTTACCATCCTCAAGCAAACAGAAAAGTTGAGAGATGACAAGGAGCTTTAAAAGCCTCCCATCATGGCTCATGATACAAGAAGATAAGTTGAAGCACTACCAACCATCCACTTGCCTACAATCAGCATTCAATCATATACAAGACACTCTGCAGCACAATTAGCGTTCTGCGAAGAACTCCGCTTTCCAGGGGACTTTTTCACAAATCCGAAAGAAATAATCCCCAAAAACTTAGTTCAAAATCATAACTAAACCAATATCCTTTTAATTCAAGCAACTCGCCATAGCCAGCCAAAGATTTATGTCTTAAAACATTTGGCCACTACATCCATGTATTTGTTAGAGACAAAAAAATATAATCTTCCCTGGAAAAACCATATGCTGGTCCTTACAAAGTACTATCACATGATAAAACAGTTTTGATACTAATAGCAGGAAAACAAAAACATATCAACCAGTAGATTGAAACCTGCATATTTGGTAACTGATGACAAGAAAAAAATTTGAAAAATAAACAGCAATAAAGAAAACACACAGACAAATCCTTCCGAAAATACTAACAAACAAAAAGTAGAGGAAAATTTAGTCGAAACTAGTGAGAAAGCACAAAAATCACAAACATAAAACTCACAAACAAATAAGGTCATAAAAAAAAAGTATAATTTTCAACGACGTCATTACAATAATATTACAACCCTACACACCCCATTGGTCCCCAAAAAGAAGCAGGACATTAGGAAATAGAAAAACAAAAAATCAGTATCCGATGAGATGTGAGCGATTAGGGTGGAGAAAATAAAAACATTTTCCCAAAAATTAATATTAAAACACGAAAAGGACACCTGCTAAAAATGACTACGTGGAATCCCTAGATAAGAAAAATGCGTAAAGAATAAAACAATGATAGGTATCAACATACCAACGTGCGATATATCACAACAAAAACATCGCAACGTGTATCTGTTATTAAACACACAAATAAAATAAAATGTTCATCGACGACGATGAGGTCAGGAGTGAAGATGAATTTCTATTCATCTCACAATTCTAATAGCTTCAAATATTCAATCACGCTTAACTTTGAAAAAAATAAACAGAATTTTTTGGAAAAGTTGCAAATGATAGAGAATTTTTATACCTATTCCTCCATGGACCGACATGCTCAAATAGATGACGTTTTGACACAGTGAACGAAATAAAACCTACTAAGCTCTCACTCGCTTTTCTACGTCGCCTCGACTTAGACTGTTGAATTTAGCTCTTTTATTTTTTTTTTTGGTGTTTTCTAAATATCAATAATTTTTTCAAACTTTTGTACAAATTTGTGTACATATCCTTTTATTTTTCGAACCATGTCGTCCATAAACCACAGGCAACTGTTTGCTGATTCTGACCCCAAATACCCTCAACTTCCAGAGACAATGTTGATTGCATGGACATTATGCATCAACAGTACCAACTGGAACATGAAAGAGACTGGCCAGAATCAAGGAAGAGTTTCTCAGGAAATGGACCTATCACCAGTGGAGAAAATTGTTACCCACATGGCAAATCAACTCCCACCCTAGTCTCACCAACCAAAATGCCTGAACGGAGAAACCATCTTTAGCAACCCCAAAGATAACAACTCCAATAAAGGTGATGTGGGAGCGAGCCAAATTTTTGTTTGCCGATGAAGACTCGAATATGATACCACCCATCCCCCAGCCCCAAAATCCATCCTAACCCAACAATTGTGGGTTCTTCAAAATCTAACTCGCCACTACTTACAGTACCAGGACAATTGTAATAATCAACCCCCTTTATCACAAGATCTTCAATCATCCGTATCACCAACCCCAATACAGACCCCTAGACAAAGAGGACAAAGGAGCAGGGACAACTTACTAAGACAAACAAACCAAATGCATCAAATCCTACAAATGCGTTGGCGCAGCCATGGAAGTGCCCTAACCAAGTGGAAAAGGGAGCAGAAACAGCGACAAAACAACTAATCCCCAGTCATGTATTAATCGTTTTTTTACGACATAAA